>JBAKBP010013132.1:0-64380 GCA_037953745.1 Lithodes maja | reverse complement strand
CTGGGCATCCTGGGGGCTGCTGCCCCCAGACCCCCGCTGGTCTTGGGTTGAAAAGTGATAAAAAACACATAGCCTATCTCTTACCTCATTATTCAAAGTTTTGTATTTTGTTTAATATACACTTCCCAGGTAATTTGAACAGTTCTATTGCTTCTATATATCATATAATACACCATAGAATACGTTTTTAATGACTAGAAAAAGAGGACTTTGATTAAACAATTACGATCTTAAGATACGGCCCCCGATAGTGGGGAGGGCTATGAAGTACAGGGAAATTGAGGGGTAAAAGACGAAAATAAGGGGTAATATTAGCATAACCTAACAACCTTACCTAACCTAACCTAGTATATTAGGTGGGGGCTGCCGCCCCCACACCCCCGCTGGTTTGGTATTTAATTCATAAAAGATTGACGGTCGCCAAAAGAGGTAATTATAAGAGTGAAAGAACTCTATTTCTTATTGCTAATCTGCCAAGCTCTGCGTCATATGAGTCTGAAGGGGTTAAGTGGGCTAAGAGTTAATCAACATGGCTAAATTGCAGATAATGTTTCAACATCACTTTTTCTTTGATATAATTCAGGGCCTCTCCACCTATATGGGTTATTATTGACGAGGTAAGTGAAGGAAATAAGTCTGTATTGAGGATATTCATTAAATATTCTGTGGTAATCGTAGCCTAGGCTTGGACCCAAATAACGACGGTATAAAACCCTTACCCTTGGTGTACTGGACAATAATGGTCTGCAGCCAAATTAACACAATTCCGCTGGAAGCTCCGTTGGTAATCCCGTTAACCTAACAAGTGCGCATGGGGGTAATTGAAAACGTCCCCCTGTGCTGACGTATTTGAGGTGTTTCCGTCACTAAAATATTCATTGTACCATTAATAGCATTAATAATTATCCATATGCGCCTATTATGGGTTGATTATAAAGGTATTAACCTGAAACAACAATAAAACGAGTGAAAACAGCGTTTGGATGGTCAAAATCGGAGATATAGCCCGCGAGTTGTATAATGTATGGGTGAGGCAAACTGCTTTCCCGCCAATTTCCCCCAAGGCCACTGAGACACAGTCGATCGATACTCTCTCTCTCTCTCTTGCACTCGCTTGCCATCAGTGATGACAACACCCTGCTTGCAACTCGCTAATGTTAGCACGAAAATATACCTCAGAATAAGGGAATAATAGGGAAAATAGGTGATAACTGAAGGAGAGGAGGAAAGTGGGGAAGGAGGGGAGGTAGAGGACTGAGATTTTGCATGGCCCAGGGGCCAAAAAAAAATAAAAAAATAAAAAAATAATTTTTTTTTTTTTTTTTGTCGATGTCAAAAGTTGATTTTTTATTTTACTTACTCTCAAGAGTCTTCCCGCAGTCCGCCGGGGGAACTCTTAAGAGTCTCCCGGCAGCTCCCGGGTTAAATAGAAGATGTTGTAGGTGTTTTCATAAAGCAAAAACACTTCACTATTCATTTAACAACAGTTCCACCATTTCAAATATGGCCGACTGGCCCGAATCCGAGAGATTATAAACACCAAGGATAATAAATGAATCAATGTGACGTCGTAGAGGGATTGAGAAACAAAAGAGGCTCATTATATGGACTGACGTGTATTTCTACACCCGTTAAAATGTTGCGAGAATTTGTGACGTCACCGTCTAGACAGTGACTTACTCCCACAACAACCATTCATATACCATCATCGCTCGTGACGTCACACCCAGTTTATTGACCAATAGAATAGCAGTATACAACTCGACTCACTTCCACTCGTCGCCCACCAGCTGAGCTGGGAAATTGTAAAAGTGAGTCCACAGATACCCTCTAATTATTCATTTACCAATTATATTTTCCATTGATAGTATACTACGAAGCAACATACATAATACATATATATGTACAAACAACAAATATGCTATAACACTGCCCAATTCTTGAGATATAATGCATGCCGTTTCGCAGGAATACACCGACGATTTCAATAATTCATGGGGGGGTGAGGGGGGCCTCAACCCATCGTGTATCCAACATTGGCATTATAACTAAGACCATGAATAGGGCCTACACTCATTTCTCAAAATCTGGAGGAAAAAACATAACAAATAAGGGTGCGAGCCTATTCCCTATAATTACTAATATATCCGTTCATCTTGGGACGATATCGCTACTAATATACTAATATACTAATTAGTATTGATAAATAGAAATGGTTTGAATATCAAGACGCAAATTACACAGTGCACTAATGCCATTATAATACACGTTGTGTGAAACATATACACCGCTGATGTTAAATTAACCGGGTGTAAGATTAAGCAGGTGTAATGACGACGTGTTGGCCGAGGGCTGGAATGACGTCATCGCTGAGGCCCGCCTTGGCTGATGACGTCACGATAATCAACAACCAATCACAAGCAAGGATACACAACGTCTTGGCTTGGTTGTTGTTGTTGTTGTTGTTCCCCAAGCTGCCTGGCCGAACAGCCCCAAGGCCCCGAGCAATTCCAAGGCCATAACCGAGCGCCCCCACAGAACCCTCCCTGCCGACCACAATAAAACCTGGGTGACCGAAGCCACTCTATGGCGGGGAGCTGAGGAGGGTGCGGAAATGCCCGGGAAACCAAAGCCCCACCCAGGGCCCTGTGCCCCTCAGCAATTATGAAGAGAAAGTTGAGGGGCAAGGGGAAAATGTGACGCTTTGGCTTCCAATCTTGGTAGATTGGGAGGTCAATCCACGGAAAAGACGCCGTCACTTGAGATCTAGAAAATATATAAGTTAAAGGAACAGTCAGAGTAAGCTATGGGTATGGCAGAGATCGCTCAGTTCTCACTCTGATAGACCAGCCCATCACCATCTTGGCTTGGTTAATCAAGATGGCTATATTCTAGTTAATCTCCGTGTTTCAACCCCTCTCTTTCCCTGATATATTTCATACCCTCCCCAGCTATCGGGGTTTAGTATTGTTGAGGTAAGTGAAGAAAATAACTAAGAGATATGAGGATATAAATGAGGATCCTTAGTTAATGGGCAAACAAAATACGGTGACTACCGCTACATAGGATCTTACCGTTATGGGTATTGTTGATATGAAAATTTATCTGTACTATTCAGTGCAGGAAATTGTGCTAGTACAATGATAGTACAAACAACAGTGTTGTTATAGTAGTTCAGCTGTGAAAGCAATTTAGTTTAAGCATTGGATATATTTTGCAAAATATTTCCACAAGTATTATGGGGTTATATGTGCACATGTAAACTTATAAGTTTTAATTTTTCACCACTTATGTGAGTGGGGTGCCTTTTTAACTTACAGATCTGTTCGCAGAGTCTCAAGAGTTAACCTTTTGTACCAAGCAGGCTTCTTTGAAGCACACTCCTGCTTGACCCCCTTTTGTATATATGTGCTGCGCCATTCAAATATATATTTTTCAAAGTAAGAATACTATGTGGTTGTTTGATTATCTGCTTTTCTAGAGTTATGATATGATTACGAATGTCCCCCTCCAGTCTTAGAAATCAGGCATGTTCGTCAATGATGGAGGGGCCACTAATAAATTATAGGTTTGACTCCTGTAAGGAGATAAAGAAAACCTAATATTTAGTAGTGGCCCCGTAATCATTGACGACTGGGACCCTCCCGGCCATCCCCTTCCCATTCGTTGATGTATTAAGGATTTTGGTTTACTTGATATGTCAGTGAAGGAAGAATTACGCCTGAGTCAGCGTCTGGTCAGAGATCCACACAAGTACATCCACGATATTATGGAAAGCTTATTGAATAGTTATTCTTATTTTCTTTTTGTTTTTATTTTTTACGAAGTTTTTTCGTAGTGAGAACCCAATTCATAATGACTGAAGCCATGAGTGAGGTCGCGTGCGCTCATGATGAAGGCTCCTCAAATTTTAAATGCTCTGCGCGGTAGATTCAAACTACGGCGGATGAGTGTTTGAAGAGGGTGCCTTATGTAATAGGCATGTTCGTCAATGATTACGGCGCCACTACTAAATATTAGGTTTTCTTTATCTCCTTACAGAAGTCAAACCTATAATTTGTTTTCTACCCTTCGACTCATTTTATGTATCAGGGGTCTCATGGAATCCATACTATAACGCATCTAGTAATGAATCAAGATGCATTCTCTAGAACACATTGGTTAAACCGCGCAAGTGGTACCGATAAATCATTGTATGTCACTATACTAGCGGATGAGCAATACACTTGTATTTGCAGGACAGTTGATTCGCCGGGACTACTACCAAATTAGAGGTTTTCCTTATTTGGTATCAAGGGAGGTTGCCAAACCTCCCAAAATGTATCTGTGTATGTCTTGTTATTATTCATGTACTGAAGTGTTTGGAAGCTAAATTAGAAAAAATTTGTCCCATGTGGAGAATAGACCAAACTAGTTTTAACCAGTGCCTCGCCTTACATTATATTTAAATCCCCCCATGCTACTGTGTGCGTAGTCAGGTCACTACACAGGTAGCCGAGTTTTACAGTTCACTTACGAGTGGGCTTGTTTATGCCCAGACTGTACACTGCTTCATAAATTACTACGGATATTTTAGAATATGTATTCTAGTTCTATATATGTTTTATATATATCGTTTGCCTCACTCTAATTGCATAGACTTACAAGAGGTTACATATATGTATATTAGTGTTAACCTAACAAGTGCGCATGGGGGTAATTGAAAACGTCCCCCTGTGCTGACGTATTTGAGGTGTTTCCGTCACTAAAATATTCATTGTACCATTAATAGCATTAATAATTATCCATATGCGCCTATTATGGGTTGATTATAAAGGTATTAACCTGAAACAACAATAAAACGAGTGAAAACAGCGTTTGGATGGTCAAAATCGGAGATATAGCCCGCGAGTTGTATAATGTATGGGTGAGGCAAACTCCTTTCCCGCCAATTTCCCCCAAGGCCACTGAGACACAGTCGATCGATACTCTCTCTCTCTCTCTCTTGCACTCGCTTGCCATCAGTGATGACAACACCCTGCTTGCAACTCGCTAATGTTAGCACGAAAATATACCTCAGAATAAGGGAATAATAGGGAAAATAGGTGATAACTGAAGGAGAGGAGGAAAGTGGGGAAGGAGGGGAGGTAGAGGACTTAGATTTTGCATGGCCCAGGGGCCAAAAAAAAAATAAAAAAATAAAAAAATAAAAATATATTTTTTTTTTTTTTTCGATGTCAAAAGTTGATTTTTTATTTTACTTACTCTCAAGAGTCTTCCCGCAGTCCGCCGGGGGAACTCTTAAGAGTCTCCCTGCAGCTCCCGGGTTAAGGAAATAATACCAAGTGAATCGTGCATTCTTGTCCCCTTTGTCCTGTGTCCATTGTATTGCGTACCCGGCCAATTTGATTGAATAACTCAGGTAAGCTTCTATAATAACAGCATACCAGTACTCAAACTGGAGATCTGAAAGCTTAATGAGGATCCAAAGGTTGTCAGAAGCATCTACAACTGCTCTTGAATTTAAGCACGGCTGTGGCAGTCCAGTATAACTCCAGCAAGTTAGTCTTTGGTTGCCCATAAGCTATATAACAACAAAAACGCCTTCCAATATAGCATTCAAGTTTAAAACACACACACACACACACACACACACACACACACACACACACACACACACATGTTTGTAAACGGCAAAAGGAAGATAAAAGCCACGATCGTAAAGATTAAAAGTGGAAACAGAATCATAGAAGAGGATACAGAGATTGCGGAAGAACTAAATAGAAATTTTGCATCAGTATTTACAAAAGAAGGAGAATTCATTGCACCAGAATCCAATGAGATGGGTACAGAGGAAATGCCGGAAGTCACATTTAACAGACCAGAGCTCATAGACAAATTGAGTAAGGTGGATCCAAACAAAGCCGCTGGACCGGACGGAGTATCAGGCTGGATTATTAAAGAAAATGCTAAGGAACTGAGTATACCGTTATATGACATAATGACCAAATCATTGGACACAGGGATAGTACCTACAGAATGGAAAAGAGCAAACATTATTCCTATATTTAAGGGAGGAAGCAGAGATAAACCACTGAACTATAGACCTGTATCACTATTGAGCATCCTCATGAAGATTCTGGAAGGATTAATAAGGGACAAATGGGTTAACTACCTGGAATCCAAAAGATTAATTACTGACTGACAATTTGGATTCAGAGGAGGCAGATCATGTGTAAGCAACTTGTTGAGTTTTTACTCTAGAGTAATAGACACAGTGGACAAGAGGGAAGGATGGGTAGACTGTGCCTACCTAGACTTTAAAAAGGCATTTGACAAAGTTCCACACGAGAGATTGCTGTGGAAATTAAAACATGAGGGAAAAGTAGGAGACAAACTGCTGAAATGGATGGAGAGCTACCTTAGCGGAAGACAGATGAGAACAACAGTAAGGGGGAAATCGTCAAACTGGACTCAAATTACGAGTGGGGTACCACAAGGATCTGTCCTAGCCCCAATCATGTTTCTAATATTTGTAAATGACTTACCTGAGGGACTAACAAGCTACATGAGCATGTTTGCGGACGATGCTAAACTGCTTAAAACGATCAGAACCCAGGAGGATTGCCTTGAGCTCCAAGCAGATTTGCAAAAGATCCATGAATGGAGCATCAAATGGAATATGGAGTTCAATGCAGGGAAATGTAAGACTCTAGAAATGGGTAAAAGCAAGTACAGACCTAGAAAAGATTATAAACTAGGAAACGAAGTGATTCCCAAAGCAGAAAAAGAAAAAGACTTGGGGATAGAATTTAAGGATAACATGTCTCCAGAAAGCCACGTAAATAAGATAGTGAGAGAATCACTAGCACTATTGGCAAATATCAGGATGTCTTTCAATTATCTTAATGAAAACACCATGAAACAAATAATAACGGCAATAATAAGACCCAGGATGGAATATGCATCTGTAGTGTGGTCCCCTCACATGAAGAAACATATCCACAAAATTGAGAGGGTACAGAGAGCAGCTACGAGGATGATCCCAGGTTTGGAAAATTTGGAGTACCAGGAGAGGCTCGAGAGATTGAATCTACCTACACTGGAACAGAGAAGGAAACGAGGACAGCAAATTCAGATATACAAATGTGTTAGAGGTATTGACAAAATCGACCAAGAAAACTTCATAGAGAGGGATAGAGGTGAGAGAACAAGAGGTCACGGCTACAAACTAAAAGTGCTTAATAGTAAATCTGATCTGAAAAGTAAAAGATTTCCTACCAACTCGATTAGTGGGTGGAACAAATTGCCAGCCGAAGTTGTGTCTGCACCATCAGTGCATAGTTTCAAAGCACGGTATGACAAACATATCTTAGGAGGCGGGAATTAACGAGCATGCTCACTCCCGCAAATACAACTAGTGTAAGTACAACAACTAGTGTAAGTACACACACACACACACACACACACACACACACACACACACACACACACACACACACACACACACACACACACACACACACACACACACACACACACACACACACACTCCTCAAGTTTATATATATTCTTCATTTTTCGGTAGAAAATGTCCCATCCGAAGGCTGGTATTTCTTAATTTGAAGGCTCGCTATTGCTCGCCCAGAAGAAATCGACACATCTTTTAATTATAAAACTAATGGGATGAAACGTCTTAAAACGCCAAATAATGGGGAGAAACAGGGGTGATCCAATGAGGAACACCTCTGGATTAAATAGTGTTTACATGGACAACGCTGGGTATATCAAAAATTATTAGTATTCATGTTAAATCTGAAGTGAACCTTTTGTATTATTATATATTTGCAAACACTAGACGATTTTATACAGCTTAGGAAGGGCCTATAGTAATCATAGGAGGATTTTATACAGCTTAGGAAGGGCCTATAGTAATCATAGGAGGATTTTTTTTTTTAGTATCTCTTTAAATCCCACAAACTATTTATACATTTTTGTAAAATGTGTCTGATAACAGCCAGATTATAATTATAGAATGTGTCTGATAACAGCCAGATTATAATTATAGAATGTGTCTGATAACAGCCAGATTATAATTATAGAATGTGTCTGATAACAGCCAGATTATAATTATAGAATGTGTCTGATAACAGCCAGATTATAATTATAGAATGTGTCTGATAACAGCCAGATTATAATTATAGAATGTGTCTGACAACAGCCAGATTATAATTATAGAATGTGTCTGATAACAGCCAGATTATAATTATAGAATGTGTCTGATAACAGCCAGATTATAATTATAGAATGTGTCTGATAACAGCCAGATTATAATTATAGAATGTGTCTGATAACAGCCAGATTATAATTATAGAATGTGTCTGATAACAGCCAGATTATAATTATAGAATGTGTCTGATAACAGCCAGATTATAATTATAGAATGTGTCTGATAACAGCCAGATTATAATTATAGAATGTGTCTGATAACAGCCAGATTATAATTATAGAATGTGTCTGATAACAGCCAGATTATAATTATAGAATGCATCATGGTAAATATTCATATTTAAGCAAGTATTTGAAAATGTTACTAATGAAAGTGTAGAAAGTGGTGATGTACTTACTTCTTTGACAAACTTGTAATGGAATACGGTGTCCTCATCCGGGATAGGCAGCTGGTAGTCATGAGGCGGTGGAGGTACTTGAGCAAGACCATACCTAAGGGGAATAACAACCATACATTGGTCACCGGACAACTCTACCAGTTGGCCATTTCAGATATAGGTGGTGCCAGCGAACTTTGCAATAATCTTGACCCCTCAACTTCTTATAACTAGAAATTAATTAAAGCAATCGGGCTGACGTTTCTATCATTTGGGAAGAGTCCACCTGGAAATAGGTGTGGATATTTACAGCCAGTTTGCTCTAGGCCATTTTGAGCTACAAAGAGGTCAGGGATCAAGATTATTGTGAAGTTCGTTGGCGCTATCTATTGTATATAACTCTTAGTCAGTGTTGGTTCAACCAACTCTACAGTATATGGTAAAGTTTGTTGTTGTTGTTTTTCCCCAAGCTGCCTGGCCGAACAGCCCCAAGGCCCTGAGCAAGGCCAAGGCCACAACCGAGCGCCCCCACAGAACCCTCCCCGCCGACCACAATAAAGCCTGGGTGACCGAAGCCACTCCATGGCGGGGAGCTGAGGAGGGCGCGGAAATGCCCCGGAGTAAAGTAGAAATGGTCTACTGCATGAGTTCTGTCCTTGAACCACATATTACTTATCAGCAAACTGACTAACCTTGCATACATAAGCCCTTACGGAATTAGCTACAATAGGTTCAATAGTAGAGTGTTTTAAATATCTAGGAGGAACGATAAGCAGGAGTGGAGGTATGGAAGTGGAGGTAAAACAGAGAGTGTGTGAAGGAAGGAAGGTTTTCGGAGCAATGGGAAGTATGTGGAAGACGAGAAATCTCGGAGTGAAAGTAAAAAGTGCACTGTATCAAGGAATTGTTGTGCCAACAGCGATGTATGGGGCTGAGACATGGGCTCTGAAGAAAAAGGAGAAAAGAGGGCTGGATGTGATGGAGATGAGCTGCTTGAGGAGTATGTGTGGAGTTACTCGTAGAGACAGATTGAGGAATGAAGAGATACGTAGGAGAGTGGGGCAGCAGGAACATTTGTCAGCCAGAGTGGACAGAAGGGTGCTGAGTTGGTATGGTCATGTTGAACGAATGGGAGATGAAAGGCTTACAAAGAGAATATGTGAGTCAGGTACAAGGGGAGATAGAAGGGCAGGAAGACCCCCATTGAGATGGAGAGACTGTGTAAGAAAGGCTTTGGATGAGAGAGGAATGACTATAGATCAGGCAGGGGAAGTGGTGGTGGACAGGAGTGAATGGAGAATGCTTGTGAATAGTTGAGTGAACACGTGGTCATTTAGAGTAAGGGGTCGGGCGCAAGTTCGACTAGATAATAATTCATCAGGCTCCTGGCCCGGGGGGGCGATTAATATGAAGGGTGTGCCTGGAAGTGTGGTGGGAGGGCTTGTGGCTTTGGCTCCGCTGCATGTCTGCCTGCCGAGATCGGAACCTCTCCGGGTGGTCAGGGGCCGGGGGAGTGCTGGAGCGACCTTGGTAACCCTGGTCTCTGGGTCTTCTCCTGGGTGACCTGGATGTGTGCGAGTTTGTGTTTTTTATCTTTGTTTATTTTTTGTTTTATGTTGTTTTTGTGTTTTCCCTGTTCTTGCTCTGTCTTGAGTCGGCTACCCCCAAAATGGGGATTGGGCCTGAGCATATAGATAGATAGATAGATAGGTTCAATAACAGTTCATTAGAAGTTCGGCATACATGTGTACATATTACCTGGATCAAATAAGGTACAGGCATGGACATGCAGTATGTTCTTAACAACCCTATGATTTTCATGCAATTAAATTTTTTTTATGCAATTAAAACCCCCTTGCCACATGACTCGTTGCCGCCGTTTGGGGGCTTCCGGGCTTGTAGGTGGGGCGGCCAAGGTTCTTGGCCGCTCTCCCTATCACCTCCAACTAATTTTGTCATGTCCTTTTCTTTCTCCTCCTTTCTAGTTTTCGTTTTTCCCTCTTCCGCTTTCTCCTGGGGCTGCCATCAGAGGCCGGTCTCCCACCCTTGAACTTTTGTGGTCCCGTCCCTCCCTTCCCTTCCGGTTGACTTCCCTGTTTGCTTCCTTCCTTTCTCTTTAACTGCTTCGGAGGTTCTAGTTTCCTTAGGGCTTCGCCTTGGTGTCTCTGATCACTGCTGAGTTGGCAGAGTCCACCTGGCGACAGGTGCTGCCGGCCAGGGCTCGCAAGGCTCGTTGCTGGAGGATAGGCACTATAGGGTTGCTTTGGGGTTTCTGACTCTCTTCTCTCTTCCCAGTGGGTGTGTCAGGTGACTACGCCGGCCCCGTTCTCCGTGGGACAAAGCTGCAGGACAAATGCCCGGGTTGTACAAGGTCCCTAGCTCAAAGCCGAGACCTGTCCCATCTCAATTGGCCGCATTCTGGGTTTCGTGGCCCTGCGGAGGTCTTTCTCCCTTTCGTTGCCAGGGGCACCTGGTAACCGCAGTATCTTCTTCCATGCTTTACCCCCTTTTCTCTTGCTATGGTGACGACTTATGCTTTTTTCCCTGTTCTTCCCTGTTTATGGCTTCTGCTTTAGTGGTTCCGGTGAGTGAGCCCCTTGTGGCATGCAGCCTGCCACTTGGGGGTCTGTTGTCTGGCTGTCAGTCCGGTTCACCGCGGGAGCACGGTGAGTCGGGGATGGTTTTGGGTGCTCTCGACCGGCCCGCTGAATTATCCTTCGGTCGTCGCTCGTCCCTCTCGTCCATTACCGTTCCGAATCCTTCTCCTACCCTTCCGTCTTCGTCACGTCTTTCTCCGCCCTCCACTACCCAGGATTTCATCTCCTCTCCTGTAGTTATTTCTGCGTCTTCCTCTTCTTCCTCTTCTCCCTCTAGTCTTGTCACCCTCGCCCCTTTTCTGCCCTCCCTCCCTCGTTCTCTTTCCTCTTCTTCTCCAGTTTCGTCCTCTTCTCGTCCTCGCTCCTCGGTCCTCCCTATGTCCTCTCTCTTTGCACCTCCTTCCTTTACTAAGTTTTTCTCCATCCCTGCTTCTGCGCCTCTAGCCGGTGATGACCTCCTCTTCCACCTGCGTCTCCTTCAACAGGTGGGAAAGGACGTCACCTTCCACTCCCGCCATGATGCCTCCCGTCTTGTTACCGTCCAAAACGAACTTCAGGCTACTGCTATGTCCTCTTTCGTCGATTGTTCTGGCACCCCCATCCCGGCTCAAAAAGATCAACGACTCAACTCCTGTACAGGGACTGTCCTGATCCCCGCTTCCATCCGTCTCGGGGGTCGTCCTTTCGCGGATTGCGCCGACCTCGTCAAGGACATCGTTGTCGCTCAAGACCACAAGGTGGTTAGTGTGGTGTGCTACACTATCCCTCCTCGCGACCTTCGCCGCCATCCCGCTAACATTGCCAAGATCTCTTTTGATGGACTTTCCCTTCCTGCCCATGTTATTGTCGGTGGTACTCGCCTCCCCGTGACTGCGTCTCTTCCCCGTCCACTCCAGTGTCGCAGCTGCTGGCGTTTCGGCCACCCGGCTAAGTTCTGCCGTACAGCCGCTGAGAGCCCACTCTGCCCGCGCTGTGCGCAGTCCGGACATGCCGTTGGCGAATGTCAGTCAACGTCCCAGTTCTGCCTTAATTGCCGCGGGTCTCATTCGGCCGACTCTAAGATTTGCCCCGTTCATCTGTTCGAGTCTGAGGTTGCTGTCCTCAAAGCGAGACACGGCCTTACGCTCACCGCAGCCCGCCAAGAGGCTCGTCGCTTGGGCTTCACCCCTCAGTCATTTTCCAAGACTCTGTCTCCTCCCTCCTCTTCTTTGCCTCCCTCTACCACGCCCCCCCCTTTTTCTGGTTCCTCGGTTCCTTCCACCGCCTCCGCTCCCTCCGTCCCCCCGGTCGCACCAGTTTCGTCATCTGCCTCCCTTCCTTCTACCGGTGCTTCTCCTGGATTTTCTCCTTCCTCCTCTTCAGTCTCCTCCGTTCGTCCTTCCGTCTCTTCCTTTTCTGTCCCTTTGTCTAACACTTTCTCTGTTCTCAGTCCTTCTCCTACTTCTGCCCCTTCCTCTTGCTCTCTTCCTTGTTCCTCCTCTTCTAGTCTCCCTCCACGCTCTCACCGTTCCAAGCCTCCCCCCCGTTCTCCGTCATCTTCCTCTTCTAGTCGCCCCAAATCTCCTACTCGCTCTAAACTTCCCTTCTCCTCTACCAAACGGGCTCCTGTGCTCCGTTCTTCCTCGCCCGCTTCCTCTTTTAAACGTAAGGGTGGTCTCCGTGATGTGCGGTGCTCAAGTCCCTGCGAGAAGAAGAAGAAGTCCCCTCCTTCTCCTTCTGTTTCCCTTTCTCCTCTCTCCGTCCAGTCTCCTCCTCCTCCCGTCCCTGCATCCCTAGATTTCTCCTACGAAACCCTACCTCAGATTGACGAATTTATCCGTTCTTCCCACCCACCACCTTCTACTGTTCACGCCGAAGTTCATCCTACCCCCTCTTCTCTCCCCCCTACCCCTCTCCCGCCTTCCCCTCTCCCGCCTTCCCCTGCCCCGTCCTCTTCCTCCACTCCCCCTTCTGGCCTTCCTCCGGGCCCTCCTCCTCTTCCTCCTCCTGACCCTCCCCCTCTTCCTTCTCCTGCCCTTACCCCCTCCTTCTCTTCCCACCCGCCGTCCGTCCTTCCTCCCTCTTCCGGCCCTCCTCCTTCCTCTCCTCTTTCTCTGTTAGACCTCCCTATGCCCCCCGGTTTCCAGTCTTCCCCTTCAACGTCTTCTCCAATTCCTGCTCTTATTTCCCATCGTTAGCCTCTCTTGGCTATATTTTCCACCCACGGTGTTACCTGTCTTTTGTAAATATGTTGTATATAGTGTACGTCTTTTCTTCCCTCTTGTACGCGTCTTCTTTTTCATCTTTTTTGTCTTTATAATGTCCATTTTACAATGGAACATTCGTAGTTTTGCAGCACATCGTGTTGATCTTCGTTACCTTATCTCTAGGTTTAGCCCACTTGTTATTAGTTTACAAGAATCGCGTTTATCTAATGCCCCCTCCCCAATACCTTTTTACTCCTATATAAGTTCTCCCCAATCCCAGTATGCTACTTGCCTCCTCGTACATCTTGATGTCCCAGTGTCTCCGTTAACTATCCGTACCTCTCTTAAATGCACGTTTGCCAGAGTGTTCCTTTCACGCTGGCTTACAGTAGTTTCCATATACCTTTCCCCCTCGATCCCGCTCGATGTTCCAGAATTAAACAGGATCCTTTCTCTATTACCTCCACCTTTCCTCCTTTTAGGGGATTTTAATTGCAGGCATTCCCTGTGGGGTGACTCTACCGTTAATACACGGGGTCGTTCCCTTGAGGCTCTGATTCGTACACACGATTTATTTCTTTTAAACACTGGTTCCTCTACGCATTTTGATAGCGGCACCCGTACCTTCTCATGTATTGACTTGTCTCTGTGTTCCCCTACACTATCCTTGGATTTTACTTGGAAGGTCTTTAATGATTACTGTGCGACTGACCACTTCCCGATTGTCCTCTCCCCTACGTCTTACTCCCCAGTGCCACGCCCTCCCCGTTGGTGTTTCGATCGTGCCGACTGGACATCTTTCGCTGATCTCGCCGTTCCGTCTAATCCGACCCCTGCTTTCCCGGACCCTGATGCCATGCTTACCAGTTTCCTGATGTTTGTGCTCCATGCTGCCTATACTTGTATTCCACGCACCACTCGGAGTATGTCTTCTAAGTGTGTACCGTGGTGGATTGCTCAGTGCACTTCGGCTTTACGCAATAAAAGAGCCAAGTGGAAGAGTTTCCGTCGGAAAAAAGGCTCTCCATATGAGCGGGATGCGTATACTCTTTTCAAACAGGCTAATGCCGTCTTCCGTCGTACAATCCGCTCTGCTAAAAAATATAGCTGGATGTCGTATGCCTCTACTATCAACGCAGATACACCTGTTCCGCAAGTCTGGGCTCGCGTCCGGAAGATTGCAGGGAAACATGCGCCTACGCCGGCCCCAGTCCTCCATACCAACGCTGGCATTGTGGGCGATCCGTCTCTGGTGGCCAATATGTTGGGACAACATTTCAGTGATGTTAGCACTGGCTCCCATCTCCCGCCCTCCTTCCAGATGCATAAACGCCGTTCTGAACTTAGGCGACTTGACTTCGCCTTATCATCTGATCAGTTTTTCAATGCCCCCTTCTCCCGGGCTGAGCTTGAGTCTAGCCTGGGAGCCTGTAAGGATACATGTGAAGGCCCTGACGGTGTCCATTACTTGATGCTGAAGCACTTATCTCCACCTGCGCTTGGCTTTCTCTTATCCATCTACAACCGTCTGTGGTCCACAGGCTTTTTCCGGCTGAGTGGAGACATGCCATCCTTCTCCCATTCCTTAAGCCGGGTAAGTCGGGCCATGCACCAGCAGATTACCGTCCCATTGCCCTGGTCAGTTGTGTCGGCAAATTATTAGAACGCATGGTTCACTCCCGCTTAATGTGGCTCCTGGAATCAAGAAGCATCCTGTCACCTTTTCAATATGGCTTTCGCAAGGGCCGTAGTACTTTGGACCCATTATTGAGATTGGCGACTTCTATCCGCGATGCCTTTTCGGACACTAAGTCGGTTTTAGCTGTATTCTTCGATCTTGAAAAAGCGTATGATACTGCCTGGAAATACAACATCCTTCGTACCCTTTTACGTTCTGGTGTGTCTGGCAACATGGCGGTATTCTTGCAGAACTTTCTCCGTGATCGTACTTCCGAGTCAAGCTTCAGAATACATTCTCACGAACATACCCCCAACACGACGGTGTCCCACAGGGTTGTGTTCTTAGTACCATCCTTTTTATCCTAGCTATTAATGGTATTATTTCTTCCCTCCCTCTTGGTGTCCGTGCTTCTTTGTATGTGGACGACTTCGCTATTTACGCTGTGGGTTTGGATCTCGCTGCCCTACAACATCTCATGCAGCAGGCCATTGATGCGGCTGCGCAGTGGGCTACGGCCCATGGTTTTCGGTTTTCGCCCTCGAAATCTTGTGCCGTCATCTTCACAAAACGCCATACAGTCCCGCATCCTGTTCTTACGTTGTATAACCGCCCTCTGCCCTTACAGGTCCTCGGCTCCATTCTTAGGTCTCATTTTCGATACTCGGTTGACATGGTACCCGCACATTACTTCGTTACTGACCTCCACCACCCGACGGCTTCAACTCTTACAAACCCTTAGCCACTTGTCTTGGGGTGCGGACCGGACGACTCTTCTGCGCCTCCATACAACGCTTATTCTCTCCAAGATCGATTATGGCTGCCAGGTATATGCCTCCGCTGCGCGTACAAACCTTAAGCGCCTAGACTCCCTTCACCATCACGGTCTGCGCTTGTCGCTAGGGGCTTTTCGCTCTACTCCGGTTATTAGCCTTTATGCTGAGTCAGGTGTCCCACCGCTATCATCCAGGCGGGATAAACTGACCCTTCGATGTCATCTTCGCCTTCTGCAACACAGTTCGGCTGGTTTTCCTCCCACGGCTTGCGGCTTAGCCCCATCAATGTCTGCTACTTCGTTCCCCGGTCGGGTCTCTGCTTTACTGGCCTCCTTCTCTTTTCCCATTCCATCGGTGCTACCCCTCCGACAGTCGGAGTTCCCCCCATGGCTACTCCCTCGCCCTACCGTTTGTACAGCTGCCCTCCCCCCCTCTAAGGCCTCTTCAACCCCACAGTTGCTTTATGCTCAGTTTACGGAACATCTGCTACGCCACTCTTCAGCCGTTCCAGTGTACACTGATGGTTCCAAGACCTCCGCCGGTACAGGGTTTGCGGTTGTGTTCCCGGACCGGACCTTCCAACGTCACATCCAATCATGTGCTAGTGTCTTTACGGCCGAGTTATTTGCTATTTTATTTGCCCTACGTACTATTTTTTGTTCACACCTGCATACCTTTGTAATTTTTAGTGACTCCCTTAGTGCTCTTCAGAGTATTCAGTCTCTTCCCGCTGTTAACCCCTTAGTGCTGGAGATTCAAGAATGGTTGTTCCGCATCGCTACTAAATTGAAGTCCCTGTCTTTCTGTTGGGTCCCGAGTCATGTTGGAGTGCCTGGCAATGAGCGGGTTGATTTTTTCGCCCGCTCTGCTATTACCTCTCACCGACTCGTGCCACGACGTATTCCTGCATCTGATTACTTCCCGCGTGTTACTCAATTACTACGTCAGCGCTGGCAGGATGAATGGACCTCCATGAGGGTGTCTGATATCAAACTGCGTTCTGTCAAACCTTCCGTCCTCCCTTGGAAGTCTTCCTCTCATCGCAATCGTCGATGGGAGACCGCTCTAGCCCGTCTTTGGCTCGGCCACACCAGGCTCACGCATGGTCATTTGATGTCCTGTGATGTCCCCACGCTCTGTCCTTGCTGCCATATTCCAGTGTCTGTCCAGCATCTCCTGATCGACTGTCCGCGTTTCTCCAATGCCCGACGGCAGGCATTCCCCTTCATATCCTCCCTTAATCACCCCCTTGTCTTAGCCGATATGCTCGGAGAGTCCCCCACTTTCTCACTCCCACATCTTATGCGGTTTCTCCTCCATACCCGTCTCCTTCTATCTATCTATCTATTGCCTGACGCCGTGATCCCCGAAGGGGTGGCCACGAACGAACCGCCCCCATGCACCTCTGTCCCCAGTCAGTCGACGCCCCTCCCCCCAACCAGCACCGCCTTCATTCATGTAGTTCCTCACTCCATCCTTCCACCTCATATTCGGTCTACTCTCCCCCTCTGTCCCTCCACCTCGCTCTCGTACACCCTCTTAGTCATTCTCTCGCTTTCCATACGTTCCATATGGCCGAACCATCTCAAGTTGTTCCTTTTCACACTTTCCAACACATCTACTTCCACACCACACCTCCTTCTTACTTCCTCATTAGTCTGTCTATCCCTCCATGTAATTCCGCACGCACTCCTTAAGTAACTCATTTCCACTGCTCTCACTCTTGGTCTGAGAGTCTCTCAACCAACGTCCATGCTTCGCTTCCGTAAGTCAGTGTCGGGATTACCACACTGTCATGCAAGGACTTCTTCACTTCCATACTGACCACCCTATTTCTTGTTACTGCTTTCAGCGTTCCTACAACCCTCTTCCCCTGTTGTACCCTCTCCCGCACCTCTTCATCCATAGTCCCATCTTTACTCAACACACTGCCCAGATACTTAAAAGAGTTGACGATCTCCATAGCCTGACCGTTCACCTTCACCTCACACTCTGTGACTTCACCCCTTTCGAAGACCATAACCTTGCTCTTCCCCGTATTTACCTTCAAATTCCGTTTTTCGCACACTGTTCCAAACTCATTTACCAGACCCTGCAACTCCCATTCATTATCACTCATCAGAACTGTATCATCCGCAAACAGCAGTATAGGTAGCTTCCACTCAATTCCCTCCCTTTTCAGCGATACACCAACATCCACTGCTCTTGATAGTATTTCTTTCATAACTCCATCCATATATACAGTAAACAACCACGGGGACATCACACACCCCTGTTTCAAACCAACATTCAGGTCAAAGAACTCGCTCTGCTCACTCTCCACACGTACTGCCGCCTTTGCACCCTCATACATGCTCTTCACTGCTTTCAGCAACTTGCCCTCTACTCCGTATATTCTAAGTACTTTCCACAAACCTTCTCTATCCACTCTGTCATAGGCCTTCTCCAAGTCCATAAAGGCAACATACACCTTTTGTTTCTTCTCCAGATACTTCTCCACAACACAATTCAGGGTAAAAATCTGATCTACACATCCTCTTCCCTTCCTAAAGCCTCCCTGCTCGTCGCCTATCCATTTCTCCGTTCTCACTCTCACTCTCTCAATCACTACCCTACTGTATACCTTCCCTACTACGCTTAGAAGACATATTCCTCGGTGGTTACCACACACTCCTCTTTCCCCTTTGCCCTTATATAGGGGGACTATTATGCCAGTCTTCCAGTCATCGGGTGCACTCCCCTTCTCCCATGCTAGTTTGCACATTTTCCATACCCATTCTATCACTATCTCACCACCATACCTCAACATTTCCCCACACACTCCATCTGTTCCTGGTGCTTTCCCCAACTTCACTCTTTTCATGGCTTCCCACACTTCTGACCTCCTGATCCCCACCTCCTCCTCCACTACTTCTCTTCTTCTCCCTCCCATACCATATCCAGCTATGTTTGGTGGCTCTTCATTCCTTTCATTTAGCAACTCACTGAAGTACTCCCTCCATCTTTCGACTCTCTCTTGCTTCTCGGCTAGCATTCTCCCATTCTTATCTTTCACACCGTTACTGTTTCCTTCAGCTTCTTTAATTAGTGTTTCCTAGTCTTCTTCTCCTCTACTCCGTAGTGCGCCCTGCCCCACAACACCTCCGATGTTTTTTTTTTTTTCCACAAAGTTTCTTTTGGTGCCACATAGTCTTTTTAGGCTTGGTGCGAATCCCTATTTTAATAATAATAAGAAGTGCGCATGGGGGGTATGAGACACCACACTCCTGTGCTGACGTATTTGAGCTGTTCCCATCACTAACATCGTTATTTTACCATAAATAGCATTACTACTTATCCATATGCGCCTATTATAGGTTGATTATAAAGGTATTAACCTGTTACAACAATAAAACAAGTGGAAACAGTGTTTGGATGGTCAAAATTGGCGATACAGGCCGGGAGTTACATAATGTATGGCTGCGGCAACCTCCCTGCCCTCCACCCCTCCCCTTGTCTGGAGAGACACTGTTCCGCAATAGTCTCTCTCTCGCTCTTTCCCACGCTTGGTAACAGTGATGACAACGCCCTGCTACCAACTCGCTAATGTTAGCACGAAAATAAACCACAGAATAAGGGAATAACAGGGAAAATAGGTGATCACTGAAGGAGGGGAGGAAATTGGGGAAGGAGGGGAGGTAGAGGAGTGATATTTGGCATGGCCCAGGGGCAAAAAAAAAAAAAAAAAAAAATTGTTTTGGGTATTTTAAATGGATTTTTTTTCCTCCCCTACTCAAGAGTCTTCCCGTAGTCCGCCGGGGGAACTCTTAAGAGTCTCCCTGCCGTTCCCGGGTTAAGAGTCGGGAAGGTTACTGGTCGCCCACGACACTTATACAAATTACAATTCAAAAACCATTATCTTCAAAGTTAACACCAATTCCAATTAAGACTGTATCTCCCCTCAAACTCTAGTCGTTATTCCATCTCAATCTCAATTGCCTACTGTACCCTTTATGGCTCATGGCCTGGGGTTCCTGTCTAAGAGCTCACCACCTTCTTTGGAGAAACAATTAACGTTCCCTAATAGTGGAGAAAGGGGGGCAAGCAAGAGCAGGAACTTGGCTTTAATATCTCTTGTGATACTCAGTTGTATTAAGTATGTCTATGTAATATAAAACAAAATTGTACAAATTAAGTTAAGTTTGTATTCCAAATACTGTTACATAGTAAATTTCTAGTCGTACATAAGTCTGTATATGTAACAAAAGTCAAGAAAAGTTCAGAAAATACAATAGTCTGTATCAAAAGATAATTCAGGCACCAAGACGGTCTAAGATTAAGCCATTTGTATTGTCCTAGTCATGCAACAGTCTGTACATGTTAACTAGCTGTAAGATGTTTCATACAATATTCAAGCTATGTATTAATGAGTATATCAGAAGTACACTCCTACTGAGAATATAATTATATACATTTGTATTCAAAATGGAAGGGTCACTGTTAAATTATAGGTTTGATCCCCGAAGGGATGAGAGAAAACATAATATTGATATAGTGACCCTGTAATCAATGACAAAATTAACCCTCCCTCCAGCCCCTTCCCATTCATCTGTTCCTATCGTGAGATATTGGTAAGGGCAGGTGCATGAAGGAAGCGATGCATTGGTTTAGAACAAGTAACAAATGAGAAGCGAATGGACAGAAGTTAAATTGTTCTTGATTATATCATTATATTTTTTTCCTTTCAAAGTGGCATCCGATTCATATGACATTCCATAGTTAAGTTAATCATGCCACCGAAGATATATTGTATGGTTGTTGTTGTGGTCGACGGGTGGTCCCTATAAAGGACTTCCCTGGAGGGCAAGAATGCTAAATATGATAATTGGCAGTACGTCATTGATAAAGGGGTCACTTTATTAATATTGGACTTTCTCTCATCCCTTCTCGGATCAAACCTATAATATGATAACAAATCAGCATTAGTAATTTAATATATTAAACTAGAACAAACAACCTAAGACTACAAGATAGAAATGGATGTGCAGGAGGATACAGTGTGCGATATGTGGGGGGATGAGATATAGGACCTAAAACATTTCACTCTGTGGTGCCCAGCATATATAGAGTAAAGAATAAAGGATCCCTTATTCCGACAACCATTCATAGAAGAAGAGGACCAGTTACTAGGAACTTTATTGTTTGGTAGCCAGAATATAGCCAAGATAAAAAAGACAATACATATTGTTTGCAAGAAAATAGAAAAGCATAGAAATACCAACTGGAGAAGCAGAAAATAAAGAAAATAATATATCAAAAGTTTATAAAGGAGAAAGAAGAAGAACCAAGTAGAAAGAAGAATAACTGAGAAGCAGGACACAAACTATGGAAACATGAAAGCGCCGTTGTAAAGGCCTAGTTTCCCGCTTAACAATAATGTAACAATGGTTACAACCAAACATTACTACTCAAGAAGTAAAAGTTACCCTTAAGTAATTCAAGAAAAACAAAGCAGCATGACCTGACAAATTATAACCAGATCTTTATAATCTATCTAATGCCAGCCAACTATCCCCAAAGGGATGGCCATGAAGGAATCACCTCCATGCACTACTGTCCTCCGTCAGCCAGTGCCCTTCCTCTCACCCAACATCACTCTCATTCATATACCTCTCACCTCCATCCTTCCAACTCACTCTCGGTCTGCATCTTCATCTCTGCCCTTTCAACTCACTCTCGTATACTTTCTTAAGTATTCTCTCGCACCCAATATGTTCCACATGGCCGAACCATCTCAAAGTCCTTCTTTTCCCATTCTCCAGCTCACCTACATCCACATCACAATGCTCTCTCACTTCCTTATTCGTCTGTCTATATATGTACGCACTTCTCAAGTAAATAATTTCCACCCCTCTCTCTCATAATTGATGTCTCTCCCAAAACGTCCATGCTTCACTCCTGTACGTCAATGTCAGGATTACCATACTATCATGCAATGACTGCTTTGCTTCCATGCTCACCACCCTATTCCATGTCACTGCTTTTAGCATTCCTACAACCCTCTTCCTCTGTTGTACCCTCTATTGCACTTCATCCAATATTATCTTTACTCATCACACTGCCCAATTACATAAATAAGCTGACATTCTCCGAACCATGACCAGTAATCCTCACCTCACACTCTATGACTGCACCACTTTCAAAGAATTCATAACCTTACTCTTCCCCATATGTACTTTCATGTTCCATTTCTCACACACAGTTCAAATAATATTTACCAAACCCTGCAACTCCCACTCCTCATCACTCATCAAGGCTCAGTTCTCGGTCCAATTATTTTTCTTATTTATATTAATGACATTGATGATGGGCTATCATGAAGAATCTAGAAATTTGCTGATGACACAAAAATTGCAAGCAAAGTAAACTCGGCATCGCACATAAAAGAGATTCAGAATGATCTAGACAAGCTATCTAACTGGGCTCAGACATGGCAGATGAATTTCAATATAGATAAATGCAAAGTGCTCCACATCGGCAGTAAAAATTAAAGTGCAAACTATTCGATTAACGAAATTCAACTAAGGAACGTAAATAAAGAAACAGACCTGAGAGAAACTATAAAAAGTAATTTAAAACCTGCCCAACAAGTCGCTGAAGTTGTAAAAAAAAACAAATAACATTATTGGCTTCATTGGGAGATCTTTTGAATACAGATCCGAAGATGCACTCTATATAATTAATTAGTTCGTCCGCATTTGGAATATTGTGTCCAGTTTTGGTAGCCATTGAAAGACATTGAAAAACTAGAGAGAGTGCAGTGCAATGGAGAGTAACTAAAATGATTCCTAGACTAAGAAGCAAACCGTATGAGGAACGACTAAAAGAGTTAAACCTATTTACTTTAACAAACTGCAGAATGAGAGGGGACCTAATCCAAGTTTTAAAAATTATCAAAGGCCATGACAACATGGATGCAAGTAAGTAGCCTACTTCACACTAGATAACTCAAATTACACAAGAAATAATGGTTACAAAATGCTTGGAAAGGTGTTTCATTCACACAAAGCAAAGCACTTATTTTTCAACAGAGTGGTCAACTTGGGGAATAAAGTGCCATACAGTCCAAACATTCAAATATCGCCTTGACAAATATCTTGACATGAACCCGCGACTAATTGCGTTTGTGCCCGAGTAATGTGACCATTTTAGTATCGTACATAGTAATATCATTTAGTTTTCTGACCACAGTCATTGCGGAGATGAACACTTTCAGTCTGATTTTATTTTATTTTTAACAAGCAGCCTAGTAAGGGGGTGTGTGGAGTAAGGAGAAGAGGGAGGGGAGTGAAAGGTAAAGCATGGTGGACAGAAGAGGTAAAAATAGCTGTAGAAGACAAGAAGAAAGCATATAAAAAGTGGTTGGGTAGTAGAGGGAATGAAGATTTGGAAAGTCAGAAATGAGCGAGGTACGTGGAGAGAAAGAGAGTGGTGAAGAGAGTAGTGAAGGAAAGTGAGAGAAGAGTAGATGAGGAATTTGGAAGGAATCTAAGTGTAAAATGGAGGGAGTGTAAGAAACTGTTCTGGAAAGAAGTCAAGAAAGTTAGGGAAGGTAGAAAGGGAAACAGTAAGGGTGTGAAAGATAAGAATGGGAGAATGCTAGTCGAGAAGCAAGAGAGAGTCGAAAGATGGAGGGAGTACTTCAACGAATTGCTAAATGTAAGGAATGAGGCGTGAGCAAACATAGTTGGATGGGGTATGGGAGAGAGAAGAAGAGAAGTAGTGGAGGAGGAGGTGGGGATCAGGAGGTCAGAAGTGTGGGAAGCCATGAAAGAGTGAAGTTCGGGAAAGCACCAGGAACAGATGGAGTGTGTGGGGAAATGTTGAGGTATGGTGGTGAGATAGTAATCGAATGGGTATGAAAAATGTGTAAACTAGCATGGGAGAAGGGGAGTGCACCTGATGACTGGAAGACAGTCATAATAGTCCCCTTATATAAGGGTAAAGGGGAAAGAGAAATGCGTGGTAACCACCGAGGAATATGTCTTCTAAGCATAGTAGGGAAGGTGTACAGTAGAGAATGGAGATATGGATAGGTGACGAGCAGGGAGGTTTATGAAGGGAAGAGGATTTGTAGATCAGATTTTTACCCTGAATTGTGTTGTGGAGAAATACCTGTAGAAACAACAAAAGGTGTATGTTGCCTTTATGGACTTGGAGAAGGCCTATGACAGAGTGGCTAGAGAAGGAATGTGGAAAGTACTTAGAATATACGGAGTAGATGGCAAGTTGCTGAAAACAGTGAAGAGCATATATGAGGGTGCAAAGGCGGCAGTATGTGTGGAGAATGAGCAGAGCGAGTTCTTTGACGTGAATGTTGGGTTGAAACAGGGGTGTGCGATGTTTCCGTGGTTGTTTACTATATATATGGATGGAGTCATGAAAAAAAATACAAGGAAGAGCAGTGGATGTTGGTGTATCGCTAATAAGGGAGGGAAATGAGTGGAAGCTGCCTGTACTGCTGTTTGCTGATGATACAGTTCTGATGAGCGATAATGAATGGGAGTTGCAGGGTCTGTTTGGAACAGTGTGTGAAAAACGGAATCTGAAGGTAAATGCGGGGAAGAGCAAGCTTATGGTCTTCGAAAGGGTGAAGCCACAGAGTGTGAGGTGAAGTTGAATGGTCAGGCTATGGAGATTGTCAGCTCATTTAACACCTTAGTAGCGTGACCCGACTTAAGTAGCTTCGAGAACCATGGCCTAACCAGCGGGTCCGGACTTAAGTCGTATGAGATGTTGAGCACATTATCGGCTCTGAGAGAGAGTCCATTCGGTGGGAGGACCACAGGCGGGCTCTGACCGGCCGGCATGGACCTAGTCCCGCCACTGACACCTCATTTCACACCACACCACATCCCTGGTCCCACGATACAGGGTAAAACTGATGAAATTACTGTATTTTAGGTTTTTTCCCTTCGTGTTGCACGATCATTGCAAGAGAACCTGTTGTCGTACAAGGATGGTTCTGGTGTCATTGGAAAACTCTATTATCGCCCTTTCATGGACACATATTTGTGTTACGCTCTGGCTCTTCTTTATGCATGAAAAGGAGCATGGAATGAAGCTCGTTTAGCGTAAATCTGCCCGCTTGGCAGAGGTAGTAGTGTTACAAAAGGACCCAATTTTTAAGGGTTAAGTATCTGGGCAGTGTGTTGAGTAAAGATGGGACTATGGATGAAGAAGTGAGGAAGAGGTTTCAACAGGGGAATAAGGTTGTAGGAACGCTGAAAGCAGTAACAAGAAATAGGGTGGTCAGTATGGAAGTAAAGAAGTCCTCGCATGACAGTGTGGTAATCCCGATACTGACTTACAGAAGCGAAGCATGGACGTTTGAGAAGAAACTCAGACCAAGAGTGAGAGGGGTGGAAAAGTTACTTGAGAAGTGCGTGCAAAGTTACATGGAGGGATAGACAGACGAATGAGGAAGTAGGAAGGAGGTGTGATGTGGAGGTAGATGTGCTTGAAAGTGTGAAAAGGAACACCTTGAGATAGTTCGGCCATATGGAACATATGGAAAGCGAGAGAATGACTAAAAAGGTGTACGAGAGCGAGGTGGAAGGACAGAGAGGAATAGGTAAACCAAAAGAGAGGTGGAAGGATGGAGCGAGGAAGTACATGGTTGAAGGTGGTGCTAGTTGGGAGGAGGGGCGTCGACTGACTGGGGACAGAGATGCAAGGGGGCGGTTCGTTCGTGGCCACCCTTCGGGGATCGCGGCGTCAGGCAATGGATAGATAGATGGCCTAGTAAGGTTCAGTAGGTCTGAAATCAGAGAAGCATGGAAGGCACACTATGAACGATTGCTAAATGTAGAGTTTGAATGGGATAAGGAACAGCTTTGTATCGAAAAACCAATATCTGGACCCCCTCCCTTGATAGCACCAGCTGTAGTGAGCGACGAAATCAATAAAATGAAGGAAGGTAAAGCTCCAGGGTGCTCTGACATTGTCGCTGAGATGATAAAAGCCTCAGGGGAGACTGGTGTCAACTTAGTCACTGAGTTGATAAACACCATTAGCCTATTACAGATGAGAAAATCCTGAGGATTTACACAAAAATGTAATAGTAAATATATGCAAAAGAAAAGGGGATGCACTAGATAGAGGTAATTATAGGGGCCTGAAAATGCTTGACCAAATCATGAAGGTCTGTGAGAGAGTCTTTGAGGGTTTGATCAGGCAAAGCATCTACATTGATGATATGCAGTTTGGTTTTATGCCAGGATGTGTACAACCGATGCTATCTTCATAGTCAGGCAGATACAGGAAAGATACTTACTAAAAGGCAGGGATCTTTACTTTGTGTTTGAAGACCTGTAGAAGGCCTTTGACAGGGTACCTAGAGATGTTGTGCAGTGGGCTATGAGGAAACTTGGTGTGGAAGAGTGGCTGGTGCATGTGATAATGAAGATGTATGAGGATTCGCGAAGTGCGGTGAGGGTGAAGGGTGTACTGAGTGATGAGTTCGCAGTTCGTGTTGGAATTCATCAGGGTTCAGTGTTAAGCCCCCTCCTCTTTATTATGGTCCTGGAGGCACTGTCTAGAGTTTTTAGAGGCGGAATATCGTTGGAACTGTTTTACGCAAACGATTTAGTCCTAATAGCTGATAATATGCAAGATGCTGAGGCCAAATTCAGAAGATGGAGAGAGGGCATGGCGAGCAAGGGTTTAAGAGTCAATGTAAACAAAACCAAGGTTATGCATTGTAGATTGAGATGAGGCAATGTGGAAAAGAGAAGTGCATACCCATGTGCAGTGTGTGGAAAGGGTGTGGGCGCTAACTCGATTCAATGTAGCATCTGTCGACGTTGGCTGCACCATGGGAGTAAGCACTGTAGTAGAATAAAGGAATTCCTGCCAAAGGATTGCGTAGTGTGCAAAGGCGAGCTTGTGTTAAGTGATGATCCTGTGGCTGTGAATTTTGGAATTGAGTCATTGGAGCTGGTGGACAAGTATTGTTGCTTCAGAGATACCATCTCTGCCGGTGGTGGGGTCGAGGCTGCCACTGTCGCTAGAATTAGATGTGGCTGGGGGAAGTTCAGAGAACTGGTGCCAATTCTGACCATAACAAGAATGCCTCTCCCCCTGAAGGGTAAGGTGTATGCCTCATGTGTTAGAAGGGCAATGGAGTATGCATCAGAAACATGGGCCGTTAAAGTAGAGGATGTCAACAGAATGGAACGTAATGAGATGAGAATGGTGAGATGGATGTGTGGGGCCAGGCTGCAGGATAGACTAACAAATGATGAGCCGAGGAGACGTTTAGGTATAAAGAGTATTAGCGAGGTGATGCATACAAGTAGACTGGGATGGTATGGACATGTGGAGAGAATGGATGAACAAAATTGGGTGAAAAAATTGCAGGTCTGTGATTGTGGAGGGAGCTGCACCAAGGGGTGGACCGACGAAGACCTGGAATCTGACTATACCTGCCAATCTCAAATCCAAAAACTTGACAAGTGAAGCAGCCTTTAACAGGGTTGCCTGGAACGCCGCCATTAGGACAAGATACTGAAACTGCACGTATGTGTGGAGCACTCAGTCTTAAGATGCTATGTATGTATGTATGTAAATAACAGCTCAAAGTTAAGTGATGATCCTGTGGCTGTAAATTTTGGAAATGAGTCATTGGAGCTGGTGGACAAGTATTGTTGCTTCGGAGATACCATCTCTGCCGGTGGTGGGGTCGAGGCTGCCACTGTCGCTAGAATTAGATGTGGCTGGGGGAAGTTCAGAGAACTGGTGCCAATTCTGACCATAAAAAGAATGCCTCTCCCCCTGAAGGGTAAGGTGTATGCCTCATGTGTTAGAAGTGCAATGGAGTATGCATCAGAAACATGAGCCGTTAAAGTAGAGGATGTCAACAGAATGGAACGTAATGAGATGAGAATGGTGAGATGGATGTGTGGGGCCAGGCTGCAGGATAGACTAACAAATGATGAGCTGAGGAGACGTTTAGGTATAAAGAGTATTAGCGAGGTGATGCGTACAAGTAGACTGGGATGGTATGGACATGTGGAGAGAATGGATGAACACAATTGGGTGAAAAAATTGCAGGTCTGTGATTGTGGAGGGAGCTGCACCAAGGGGTGGACCGAAGAAGACCTGGGATCTGACTATACCTGCCGATCTCAAATCCAAAAACTTGACAAGTGAAGCAGCCCTTAACATGGTTGCCTGGAACGCCGCCATTAGGACAAGATACTGAAACTACACGTATGTGTGGAGCACTCAGTCTTAAGATGCTATGTATGTATGTATGTAAATAGCAGCTCAGGCAACTTTCACTCCCTCCCTTCCCTTATTAGGAGTACACCAACATCCACTGTTCTTCCTTGTATTTTTTTCATAAATCCATCCATATACAGTATATATTGAAGAAGTATGGGAACATCGCACACCATTTCTTTAACCTTACATTCATTTCAATGAACTCACTCTGTTCATTATCCACATGCAACTATCGCACCTTGCATCCTCACTGCTTTCAGCAACCTACCAACTACTCCATATATTATCAATACTTTCCACAAACCTTCTCTATCAACTATGAATCAGGCTTTCTACAAGCCCATTAAGGCAGCACACAACTTTTGCCTTTTGCTCCTTCTCCAAATATTTCTTAACAACATATTTCAAGGTAAACATCTGGTCCACACACCCTCTTCCCTTCCTAAACCCACCCTGCTCCTCACCTACCCATTTCTCCATTCTCATTCTCACTCCCTTGATCACTACCCTACTGTTCATCTTTCCTACTATGCTTAGGAAACATATCCCCCTGTGATTATCACACACTCCTCTCTTCCCTTTACATTTATACAGGAGGACGATTACGCCTGATTTCCAGTCTTCGAAGTCAGTCAAACCAGCCATAAGCTGTCTTCGGGCTCACTTCCCTTCTATTATGCTAGTCTACACCTTTTCCATATCCATTCAATCATTAGCTCACCACCATACCTCAACATCTCAATGCACACTCCATCTATCCATGATGCTTTACCCATCTTTACCCTTTTCGAAGAATCACAGTTCACACACTTCTGACCTCCTGATCTCCATCTCCTCCACTACTTCCATTCTTCTTCCTCCGATACCCCATTCTTCTAACCCCACACACCTCCTCACATGCTGCACAAACCTCTTACCTAATGACTTGTTCATCTCTGTAACTTTCTCCATTCTGCCAAGTCAAACCCTTCCAAGCCTACTATCCAAGTCCTACTATTCTTTTGAACTCTTCCTTAAATTCCTCCTCACGCACATCTGATGCCCATAAAAATCACAGGAGACGAGATGTAGCCTCCCTGACGTTTATTTATTTATTTATTTTTTTCTATGTGAGTAAGGCTAAAGGCAGAACTGCCTGTAGAGAGTTGATAGAGTGACAGGGCCAAAACCAAAGGACGTTCAAGCCAAAATGCCTGGACACACAGAGTTTGAAGCAGTTAAAATCATAGGAAGAGGGAAAGACTGATTCTGTCTTTATAGGCAGGTCATTTGAGCATAAATCCAAAGAAGTAAACCTAACTCTTTACAATTCCTTAGTCTGCCCTCTTCTGGAATACTGCATTCAATCCTGGTGCCCTTACTACCAAAAAGATAGAATGAGCTCAACGTAGAATTGCCAAAATGATACCTAGCCTAAAGAACAAACCATACAAGGAGAGTCTTAGATAATTAAATATATTAACTCATATAGTGCGAAGCTATGGGAGTTCCAAGGGTACCACCGCGCGAAGGTATTTAGTTCAATTCTGATGAAAAACGTCATATTTTCCATATATATCACTATTATTTATCCATATGTAACTATTATACTTTTAATATGAACATATGAACATTTAAGAGCAATAAAAGAAGTGAGGATAGCATTTGGGGGCGGGGGGGGGGAGACGTATTATTGCCGCCTGGTCGTATCATGAGACGAGAGGCCAGGTGGCGTACACCCTCCCTCTCCGAGCTCTAGAGCGAAACTGAGGCCTTACAGTAGAAGTGTTTGTGTTGAAAGGATCTCTAGCTGCCTCGCCCAGGTTAAAGAGACCGCGTGAGGGAAATTCGCGCCAAAAATTCCCTGATAAAAGGGGGAATAAGATGAAAAGTAGCTGATAATTGAATAGGGGGGAAAAGGAGGGGGGACACATATGGAGGAGTGGCAGCAAGTAATGGAGAGGAATAATTTTACTTAACCTCTTAAGTGCGCATGGGGGTAATTAGACACCTCTGCCTGTGCGCATGTATTTGAGCGGTTTCCATCACTAAAATATTAATTTTACCATAAATAGCATTAATACTTATCCATACGTGCCTATTATGGGTTGATTATAAAGGTATTAACCTGTTACAACAATAAAACGAGTGAAAACAGCGTTTGGATGGTCAAAATCGGAGATACAGGCCGCGAGTTATGTAATGTATGGGTGAGGCACCCTGCTTTCCCGCCAATTTCCCCCAAGGCCACTGAGACACAGTCGATCGATACTCTCTCTCTCTCTCTTGCACTCGCTTGCTAACAGTGATGACAATGCCCTGCTTGCAACTCGCTAATGTTAGCACGAAAATATACCTCAGAATAAGGGAATAACAGGGAAAATAGGTGATAACTGAAGGAGGGGAGGAAAGTGGGGAAGGAGGGGAGGTAGAGGAGTGATATTTTGCATGGCCCAGGGGCAAAAAAAAAAAAAAAAAAAAAAAAAAATTATGTTTAAAGTTGATTTTTTTTTCTCTGACTCTTAAGAGTCTTCCTGCAGTCCGCCGGGGGAACTCTTAAGAGTCTTCCCGCAGTTCCCGGGTTAATCACAAATTGCTTTGTTTTGAGTGCCACTGGGGTGTTTACATTTTTGTTTATGTTCTAGATCTATTGAGGACGGTCGCAGTGCACCACAAAAACCTCTATAGAGGACGGTCGTCGTTTGTGGGTTAAGAGGCGACTTAATTCAAGAGTTCAAAATCATCAAAGGCATCGAGAATATGAACTATACTAAGTACTTCACTATCGACCAATCTAATTGCATGCGGGGAACCGGTTGCAAAATTACTGGTAAATCTTTTAACTCACACGTATCTAAGAATTTCTTCTTCAACCGAGATGTCAACTTGTGGAATGGGCTTCCCCGAAACGTTATAGACTGCAGCACCTTTGATTCATATAAACTTCATATTGCTTGCCTCAAACCTCCCCCCTGGGGGTAAGGGGGCCTCCATCTTATGGTGGAGGAAAACAAGAATATGCCCCACGCGTCCTACTGCGTGGCGTACAAGGCGACTAATAGAGGGAATGGGGGTAGATTGTAGGCATCAATCGAACAGGGCTATACCCAAGAGAGGATGTAGGCATTTGATAAGGAGTCGCAGAAACTCCTGTTTTATTTGCTTGGCCTCTCCTACTGATTCCCTTTGTGCTTCACTTACACTGAGTGTAGTCCAGCATGCTCTCACAAAACACCTCCTTCTCCTATCTACTTCACTAAACTTAACATGCACACAACACTTCCGCCTTCAAAATTATTTAAAAAATGATGAACACTGGCCCAGCCTCGGAGTCCCCAGGGGGGGGAGCATAAATGCCCCCACACCTGCCCGACCTTCCCCTGACGACCTCTCTAAATGCTCTGGACCACGGCCAGTTCGTACTATCAACTTTTGAAATCTTCGCTGCCTTTTCTCTAATTTGCACTCAGTCGAACACCATCTCTCCTCCTACAAACCTGATCTTCTTTTCCTCACCGAAACCCAGGTATCTGAGACAATTTCCAACAGCCCCTTCTCTGTATCCTCCTACTTTCTCTATCCTAGTTTCAAAGCCAAAGGCGGATGTTGTGCATACGTGCACAACAAACTCATTTGCTCTCGTGTTCCCAATTTCGACTCCTCTGAATTCTCAACATTATGGCTCAAATTATCCTGTCATTCTCATACTAAATATTTCTGTGCTGTCTATCTTTCCCCTAACTATACCGACTTTTCCAAATTCTTTGACTATCTAATCTCTAAAGTGGAACAAATTCTATTCATTTCTCCCTTCTCTGAAATCTCCATCTTAGGAGATTTCAACATTCACCACCGAGAATGGCTCTCCTCTCACACTACTGACCAACCTGGTGAACAAGCCTACGTCTTTTCTATCCTAAATGACAGAGAGCAGTTGATTCAGCAACCCACCCGTATCCCGGATCGCCTCGGATATCTGCCCAACATTCTTGACTTGTTTCTAACTTCTACCACTTCTTTTTATACTGTCGATCTTTCCTCTCTTTTGGTCTCCTCCGACCATCAACTTATCTCTGTTATCTGTCCTATCTCTCCAGTACGGCCACCCGATCCTCACAGCCGGCGGCGCTTGTGGCACTTTGGCGCTGCCGACTGGGAGGCTCTCCGGCAGTACTTCTTTGATTTCCCATGGAATGACTTCTGTTTCCGTGGCCGAGGACCCTTGGAGAGTGCTGAACGCATTACCGAGGTAATCCTCTCGGGCATGGAAACGTACATTCCATTTTCTTTCTCTCAGTCTAATGCAAAAAAATCTTGGTTTACTCACGCTTGTTCTACTGCTGTCCACAACAAGGAGGAAGCATTCAAATGGTACCCACGCCTTAAAGCTCACGAATCTCATTCTTCCTATGTTTCTGCCTGGAATCAAGTCAAATCTGTTCTTCGACTTGCCAAGCACTCTTTCATCAATAATAAATGCACTGAACTATCCAACTCTAGCTCTTCACAAGCTTTCTGGCATCTAGCCAAAAGCCTCTCCAACAATTTTTCTTCCTCGTCTTTCCCTCCCCTTTTCCACTCTGATGGCACAAACATCACTTCTTCCTCTGACAAAGTTAAACTCTTCGCTCAAACTTTTGCTAGAAACTCCACCTTGGATGATTCCGGTGCTATTCCTCCCTCTCCACCCTCCTCTCTCCTACTTATACCTAATATCCTAATCTCTTCTAAAGATGTACTTTCTACCCTCTCTGGGCTTAATACTAAGAAGGAGTGCGGTTCGGACGGTGTTCCTCCTGTTGTACTAAAAAAACTGTGCTTCCGTGCTGACCCCCTGCCTAGACAAACTCTTTCGTCTCTGTCTCTCCTCTAATGGCCCCTTCTTGCTGGAAGTTTGATCTCATTCAACCTGTCCCAAAGAAGGGTGACCGCTCTCAACCCTCCAACTATCATCCAATTTCTCTCATCTCTTGTATCTTTAAAGTTTTTAAAACTATTCTTGCCTCAAAATTTCCTAAGCATTTCTCTTCTCATAATCTGCTCTCAGATCGCCAGAATGGCTTCCTCAATTAATTAAGGGTCGCTCTACTGGTGACTTTCTTTCATATCTTACTAACTCTTGGTCGTCCAACTTTCAGGACTTCGGTGAGACTTTTTCTTTTGCACTAGACATATTGAAGACCTTCGATAGAGTCTGGCACAAATCTTTAATTTCCAAACTACCCTCCTTCAGTTTCTATCACTCCATCTGTGCATTTGTCTCTATTTTCCTTTTCGGCCGTTACATAGCTGTGGTTGTGGATGGCCATCGCTCACTTTCTCGTCCTATCAACTCCGGTGTTCCTTAGGGTTCTGTCCTATCTCCTATATTCTCTTTCTAAATTTCATAAATTATCTTCTCAACTGTACATCCAGTCCCATCCATTCCTATGCAGATGACTCTACCTTACACTACTCAATTAGTTTTCCAGAAGCCACAGCCAGCAGTCCCTCAAAAACAAATGTAATGAAGCCATAAAACACTTATCTTCTGATCTAGCTACTATTTCCAATAGGGATAGAGAAAACCTTGTTGCATTTAATGCTTCCAAGACCCAATTTATCCATCTTACTACCCGTCAGGAACCTTTAGAAGACTATCCCTTATTCTTCAACAATACAAAAATCAATCCTTCATCTTCTCTCAATATTTTCGGTGTCTCTTTATCTTCTGCTCTCACCTAGAAGGACCATATTACCAGTCTTGCTAAGGCAGCCTACCAGAAGCTGGGTGTGCTCAACCGCCTTAAGGGGTTCTTTACCACTGCGCAGCTTCTTGCTCTGTACAGGGGCACAGTTCGTCCTTGTATTGAGTATTGTTCACTTGTGTGGGGAGGATCCATTCACACCACACTCCTGGACAAAGTAGAAAGGAAAGCCTTTTGTACCATTAACTCCCCTCCACTCACCAACTCTCTGCAATCTCTCTCTCTTTGCCGCAATGTTGCATCTCTCTCGTTATTCCATCGCTACTAAAATCATCAGTGTTCTTCGGAGCTTTCCCAGTGTATACCACCTACTCTACATAGGGTTTGTAGTACCCACCTTGCAACACAATCCCACCCCTACTCTGTGCAACTCTCCAACCCAAGAGTGAAATGCTATTCTCAGACTTTCTTCTATTCAACTGCTGAGCTCTGGAACTCTCTCCCAGAATCAGTGTTTCCCTCTTCCTGTGACTTAAATTGCTTCAAACTCTGTGTGTCCAGGCATTTTAGCTCGAACGTCCCTTGATTTTGGCCCTGTCACTCTTTTAATCTGGGGAAGGCACTCACTGCAGGCTGTTATGCCTTTTGTCTCCCTCATTCACATAAAAAAAAAAAACATGCGACTGACTGCATTTGTAAATGAATAATTTTATTTATTCCCCCCTCAGATCATCAAGGAGTATTGCGTATATAAATTACTAAGACGTTACTCTATTTTTCCCAGATATATGAAAGATCACTTATAGCTGTGTTATGTTGCTAACCCATCTGTCCCCTACTAAAATCCTAATTCTGCCAAGTTAGTTCCATTAGTTCCAGGGCAGTAGTTCCCTTTTTAATTTTATCTTACCCACTCTAAACTACTGTTTGGACACTTGATCCTCAGTGTTTTGGAGGACAAGCAGCCTGATGAATTTCCTTTGTACTCCTTTGTACCATAGTTCCAGAACTCAACTGTTGAAGAGAAGAAAGACTGAGAATAACGTTTCACTCTTGGGTTTGTTGGAGAGTTGCACAGAGTAGGGGTGGGATTGTGTTGCACGACAGGTGTGGTTGCACGACAGGTGTGGTGCATTACCACAAAGCCCACCGAAACGTCAATAAAATACCCTCATTGTTCCCTGATTAAATAGCACTGTATGAATATTCCCATATTCAAAATATGCTACAGGGGTGCAATGCCTGGTGAGTTATCTGCTCAACAGGTGGCGTTGTGTGTGTGTAAGTGTGAGAGTCCGAGTGTAGAGGGTGAGACAGTGAAGCACGGGAACGAGATGGCTTCAGAGATGGGGTCGTTTCGGGCCATGAGTGAGCACCGTGCCTCATGTGAAGGCAAGATGGCAGGTGCTCGTTGTACTCTACGTGCTTCACATGTCTCACTCCCTAGACTGGAACAAGACCTCACGGGCTTCACTGTTCATTGTAAAGCGGTGAATGTTAAGGCTCTCAGCCTATGCCCGAGAGGAAGTAAGTTGGAATATAGAAAAAAAAAAAAAAAAAAAAAAAAAAAAAACGTGCTCTACGAAGAGGAGGTGGGATACACTGAGAGAGCTCTGAGGAACACTGATTATGGCTATAGCGGTAGAATAGTGAGAGAGATGCAACATTGCGGCGGATAGAGAGAGACTGCAGAGAACTGGTGGTTGGACGTGAGTTAATGAGACATAAGTTTTTTTTTTCTACTTTGTCTAGAAGTGCTGTGTGAGAGGATCCTCCCCACAAGTGTGAACACAACTCAATACATGGACGCACTTTGCCCCTCTACAGAGCAAGAAGCTTCACAGGGGTAAAGAACCCCTGGAGGCAGTTGAGCACACTCAGCTTCTGGGAAGATGTTTTATCTAGAGTGGTAATATGATCTTTCCAAGAGAGATCAGAAGAAAAAGAAAAACAAAAAAATATTAAGAGAAGATAAAGGGTTAAATTGTATGTTGTTGAAGAATAGGTCATAGTTTTCTGTAAGGGGGCGACGAGTAGACAGATGGAGAAATTAAGTTTTGGAAGATTGAAAGTAATAAGGTTTTCTCTGACCCAGTTAGAGATAATAGAAAGATCAGAAGATAGGTGTTTTATGGCCTCCTTTCATGAGTTTTGGAGTTCCTGCTTTGAATGATTTTGTTGAAGTCTAGTGGAATAGTGCGATGTAGAGTCATCAGTATTTGAGTGAATGGGGCTTGAGGTGCAGCTAAGAAAGTAGTTAAAGAATAATAGGAAGATAATTAGAAATATAACAGAACCTTGAGGAACACCTGAGTTGACAGGTTGAGGAAGTAAATGGTGGTCGTCTACAGACGCAGCTATGGAGCGGCTGGAAAGGAAATTAGAGACAAAGACAAAGATGGAGGGATAGAAACAGTAAGAGGGTACCTTGGAATTGGGGGATTTGTGCCAGACTCTATCAAAAGCCTCTGATATGTCTAGCACAACAGAAAAAGTCTCACCGAAGTCCCGAATGGAGGATGACCAAGAGTAAGTAATATAAGAAAGAATAACACCAGTAGGGCATACCCTTAAGGAAGCCATACTGGTGGTCTGAAAGTAGGTTATGGGAAGATAAATGCTTAAGAAATTTTGAGGCAAGAATAGTTTTAAAAACTTTAGAGATGCAAGAAATGAGAGCAATTGGACGATAGTTGGAGGGTTGAGACCAGTCACCCTTCCTTGGGAGAGGATGAATGAGAGCAAACTTCCAGCAAGAAGGGAAGACTTTAGAGGAGAGACAGAGACGAAAGAGTTTGCCTAGGTAGGGAGTTAGCACGGAAGCACAGTTTTTGAGTACAACAGGAGGAACACCGTCCGTACCGTATACCTTCTTAGAATTAAGCCCAGAAAGGGTAGAAAGTACATCTTTAGAAGATATTTAGATTTTAGGCATAAGTAGGAGAGTCGGGGATGGAGAGGGAGGAATAGCACCGTAATCATCCAAGGTGGAATTTCTAGCAAAGGTTTGAGAAAAGAGTTCAGCTTTGTCAGAGGAAGAAGTGATGGTTGTGCCATCAGAGTGGAAAAAGGGAGGGAAAGAAGAGGAAGAAAACTTGTTGGAGAGGTTTTTTGACTAGATGTCAGAAAGCTTGTGAACAGCTAGAGTTGGATAGTTCAGGGCATTTATTATTGATGAAAAAGTGCTTGGCAAGTCGAAAAACAGATTTGGCTTGATTCTGGGCAGAAAGAATAAGATTCTTAAGTTTTAAGGCATCGGTACTGTTTGAATGCTTCCTCCTTGTTGCGGACAGCCGTAGAAAAAGTGTGAGTAACCAAGATTACCTCTGTAATGCGTTCAGCACTCTTCGAGGGTCCACGGCCACAAAAACAAAAGTCATTCCATGGGAAATCAAAGAAGTACTGTGGAAAAGCCTTCCAGTCAGCAGCGCCAAAGTGCCACAATCGCTCCGGTTGCCGTACCGGAGAGATAGGACAGGTGACAGAGATAAGCTTATGGTCAGATGAGCCCGAAGGAGAGACAATATTTGCAGTATACATAGAAGGGTTAGAGGTTAGAAATAAGTCAAGAATGTTGGACCGATCTCCGAAGCGATCCGGGATACGGATGGGTGGCTGGACTAACTACTCTAGGTCATTTAGGATAGAAAAGATGTAGGCTTGTTCATCAGGTTAGGCAGTGGAAAGAGAGGAGAGCCATTGGCGGTGGTGAACGTTGAAATCTCCTAGGATGGAGATTTATGCAAAAGGAGATATGGATAGAATGTGTTCCACTTTAGAAATTAGATAGTCAAAGAATTATGGGTAGCCAATAGAATTAGGGGAGAGATAAACAGCACATAAATATTTAGTTGGTGAGTGACAAGAAAGTTTTAGCCAGAGAGCTGAGAATTCAGAAGAATAAAATTTTGGAACACAACAGAATGCAATATTGTTGCGAACGTATACACAACATCCACCTTTGGCTTGAAACTAAGGATAGAGATAGTAGGAGGATACAGAGAAGGGTTATCTGTCAGTAGTCCCAAACATCTGTGTTTCGGTGAGAAAGATAAGATCAGGGTTGGCAGAGGAGAGGTGATGTTCCACAGAGTGGAAGTTAGAGCGTTAGCAAGCATACATGTAGGTATTAAGAATGGCAGAGTACAATAATGAAGTTGTGTAAATACTTGAATGGATAAGAGTGGATGTGTGCTGCACCCAGGAAACCCGATGGGTATTTGGAAAAAACAAGAGATGTCAGATTTATTGGAAGGAGGATGAATCTTGTAGAGGGAATGGAGGAGTGAGTGTCCTGGTATCCGAGAAGTGGGAGGCCATAATATTATAGGGGTATGTTAAGGAGTTGCTGGAATTCCTGTTTCATTTGCTTTGCTTCCTCCCCTGTTTCTATTTGTGCCTCACCTACACAGAAAGTAAACCAGCTAACTCCTCGTATAAATTTCAGTACACTTATCTAGCACTCCACACTTGTTTCCATCACGGCTTAGGTAGTTATCTACACCCTACCTTGACTTTGGCTCTCTATAATTTGTTCAACCTGGGGGTAGGGGGGGGGGGGTAGGGGGGGAATTTGTTATAGGCAGATATCCATTTTTTCTCCTATCTATCTATCTATTGCCTGACGCTGTGATCCCCGATGGGGTGGCCACGAACGAACCGTACTCCATGCACCTCTGTCCCCAGTCAGTCAACGCCCCTCCTCCCAACCAGCACCGCCTTCATCCATATACTTCCTCACTCCATCCTTCCACCTCTCCTATGGTCTACCTCTCCCTGTCTGTCCTCCCACCTCGCTCTCGTACATCCTCTTAGTCATTCTCTCGCTTTCCATATGTTCCATATGGCCGAACCATCTCAAGTTGTTCCTTTTCACACTTTCCAGCACATCTATCTCCACACCACACCTCCTTCTTACTTCCTCGTTCGTCTGTCTATCCCTACATGTAACTCTGCATGCACTTCTTAAGTAACTCATTTCCACCGCTCTCACTCTTTGTCTGAGTCTCTCAACAAACATCCATGCCTCGCTTCCGTAAGTCAGTGTCGGGATTACCACACTGTCATGCAAGGACTTCTTCACTTCCATACTGACCACCCTATTTCTTGTTACTGCTTTCAGCGTTCCTACAACCCTGTTCCCCTGTTGTACCCTCTCCCACACTTCTTCATCCATAGTCCCATCTTTACTCAACATACTGCCCAGATTCTTAAAAGAGTTGACGATCTCCATAGCCTGACCGTTCAACTTCACCTCACACTCTGTGACTTCACCCCTTTCGAAGACCATAACCTTGCTCTTCCCCACATTTACCTTCAAATTCCATTTTTCGCACACTGTTCCAAACTCATTTACCAGACCCTGCAACTCCCATTCATTATCGTTCATCAGAACTGTATCATCCGCAAACAGCAGTATAGGCAGCTTCCACTCATTTCCCTCCCTTTTCAGTGATACACCAACATCCACTGTTCTTCCTAGTATTTTTTTCATGACTCCATCCATATATACAATAAACAACCACAGGGACATCACACACCCCTGTTTCAACCCAACATTCAGGTTAAAGAACTTGCTCTGCTCATTCTCCACACATACTGCTGCCTTTGCACCCTCATACATGCTCTTCACTGCTTTCAGCAACTTGCCATCTACTCCATATATTCTAAGTACTTTCCACATAGCTTCTCTATCTACTCTGTCATAGGCCTTCTCCAAGTCCATAAAGGCAATATACACCTTTTGTTGCTTCTCCAGATATTTCACCACAACACAATTTAGGGTAAAAATCTGATCTACACATCCTCTTCCCTTTCTAAAAACCTCCCTGCTCGTCGCCTATCCATTTCTCCATTCTCACTCTCACTCTCTCAATCACTACCCTACTGTACACCTTCCCTACTACGCTTAGAAGACATATTCCTCGATGGTTACCACACACTCCTCCTTCCCCTTATATAAGGGAACTATTTTGCCTGTCTCCAGTCATCGGGTGCACTCCCTGTCTCCCATGCTAGTTTGCACATTATCCATACCCATTCGATCACTTTCTCACCACCATACCTCAACATTTCACCAGACACTCCATCTGTTTCTGATGCTTTCCCCAACTTCACTCTTTTCATGGCTTCCCACACTTCTGACCTCCTGATCCCCACCTCCTCCTCCACTATTTCTCTTCTTGTCCCTCCCATACCATATCCAACTATGTTTGCTGGCTCTTCATTCCTTACATTTAGCAACTCGTTGAAGTACTCCCTCCATCTTTCGACTCTCTCTTGCTCCTTCTTTTCTCCTTCATGCTCATACAAAATATTATACGAATAAATACACAAAATACATGCCCCACAGATTACTTTGACAGAGAGTGAAAACAGACATTCTGGAACGACCTAATCAATGTCGTTTCGGGCATCTCAGATAATTGTATCACAGTAGTAGGTGGAGACCTAAATGGTCATGTGGGACCATGTACTGATAAGTACGAGGGTGTGCATAGTGGAAAAGGACACAGAAGAAGAAATCTGGAAGATGAATATAATATGCTGGAGTCATGTGTTGCCCTCAACATGGTTGTGTGTAACACTAAGTTCAAGAATAGGTTGAGTTGTTTGATCATATACAGTTCTGGGAGCACCAGCAGTCATATAGATTACTTCTTGGTGAACAGGGATGACTGGAAGTTTATTCAGGACGTAAAGGTTATCCGTAGCGAAGAATGTTTTAATTATTTGTTTTCTATGTGAATGAAGGAGACAAAAAGCAAAGCTGCTTGTAACATTTTTCTTCCCTAAAGTTGAAAGAGTGACAAATAACCAAATTCAAGGTATTATTATGTTTTCTCCACCAACCAACTTTACTCCTAAACTCGATTAATGAAATTAACAAACACATCAAGGTATATTAGAGTCAAGATGTCAGGACACACGGAACTTGAAGCAGCTTAAGTAATAGGGTGAGTGAAAAAACAGATTGAGGGACAGAGTTCCAAAGATTACTTGTTCAGTAGAAGAAAGACTGGGGAATTCGGTTTACTCTTGGGTTAGAGAGTTGAATAGAAAAGGGGTGGGAGTGTGTTGAGAGGCGGGTGCCCCCCACACTCCGTAAGGGAGGAAGTATACACTGGGAAAGCTCTGAAGAACATTGATTATTGTAATAGCAGGGGAAGAGTGAGTGAGATGCAACATTGCAGTTTGTAGAGAGAGATTGTAGGGAAGTAGTAAGAGGAAGTGAGTTGATGAGGTGAAATGCTTTTGATTCTACCCTTTCGAGAAGTGCGGTATGGACTGGAGCCTCCCCCCACACACACAAACAATACTTGATACATGGGTGAACTATGCCCCTATATAGAGCAAGAAGCTGTGCGGGGTGAAGAACCTGCACGGAGACGGTTGAGCACACCTAACTTCTGGGAAGCTATTTATATAATAATAATAATAATAATAATAATAATATATAATAATAATAATAATAATAATTATCTGGTTACTTATATAGTGTCCGTATCTCCTCCTTCAAGGATTTCCAAGCGCTTGACCTTCTTTAATCAACCAGAGACCATTACCCATCCCCTTTGCTTATGAGGAGACAGTAACTGCCCACTATATACCAGAAAAACTTTTCAATCTGAGCGGTGATTGAACGCGAGACTGCAAAATGGGATGAACAAACGCCGGACAGAAGGATTAATAATATGATTTTTTAGAGAAGAGTCAGGAGAAATAGAAATACCAAGAATACTGAGACAAGATTAAGGGTTGATTTGAATATTGTTGAAGAATAAGGTATTGTGGTGTGCAAGATTGTGACAGGTAGATAGATGGAGAAATTGTGATTTGCAGCATTGAAAGTAACATAATTTTATTTGCCCCAATAGGAATTAGTTGATAAATCAGAAGATTGGCGTGCTCTGGCTCCATCACATGAGTTTTGGAGTTATTGCATGTTGGGTCGTTCTGGTAAGCTAGTTGAATAATATAAGGTAGAGTCATCAGTATATTTTTGGATAGGAATAGAGAAACAGTTGAGGAAAACATTAATGAATATTAGAAAGATAACTGGAGACAATACAGAACCCTGAGGAACACCAGAGTTAATAGGTTGAGGAAATGAGCGGTGGTTGCTCACTTTTGCAGCTATGAAACGGAGAGAAAGGAAACTAGAGATAAAAGCACAGATGGAAGGATAGAAACCGAAGGAGGGGAGTTTAGAAATTAGAGATTTGTGTCAGACTCAATCAAAGGCTTTCTATATGTTTAACGCATTAGAAAAAGCCTCACCGAAGACCCAAAACGAGGATTACCAAGAACGAATAAGATAGGAAAGAAGATCACCAGTAGTGTGGCCTGTAAGGAAACCATACAGGCGATCTGAAAGTAGATTATGGAAACACAAATATTTAAGAAATTTTGAAATTAGAATAATCTAAAAAACTTTATAGATGCAAGAAATGAGAGGAATTGGATGATAGTTGGAGGGTTGAGAGCGGTTACCCTTCTTTAGGAGGGGTTGAATAAGGGCAGCGTAATGACAGTAAGAAGGAAAGACGCTAGAGGGAAGATTGAGATGAAAGTGTTTGCCTAGGCAGATAGTCAGTGCAGAAGAAATGTTTTTGAGTACAACAGGAGGAACACCATCCGGTCCGTACACCATCTTAGGATTAACCCCTACAATATCAGCGACGGCACACAGCCGTCAGTAAAAAAGTGACTCACCAGTACCAGTGACGGCTCTCAGCCGTTCTGTTTGTTCTGCTAAAATCGAGCTGCTAACATGACTTGGAGGCACTGCTGTGAGGAGTTGGTAACACTTATCATGGTCCCTCTGAGCTATTCAGGGCCAGCTGAGTCAGTTACTCAACAACTCTTGAGCTGAGAGGGTGTTGTCTCATTGCCATTGCTACGTAGATACAGTGATAAGGTTGGGATCAGAATAGCCCAACGGAGAGAGAAGGTTTACAGTGTAAGTAGAAGGACTAGAGGTTAGAAATATGTCAAGATGTTGGACCGATCTCCAAGGCGGTCAGGAATATGAGTAGGGTGCTGGACTAACTTCTCTAGGTCATTTAGGATAGAAAAGATGTAGGCTTGTTTACTAGGTTGGTCAGTGAATTGAGAGGAATGCCTTTGGCAGTGGTGAACATTAAAATCACCTAAGATGGAGATTTCTGCAGAAGGAGAGATTGATTAAATGTATTCCACTTTAGAAGTTAGATGGTCAAAGAATTTTGGATAGCCAGCAGATTTTGTGGAGAAATATTTAGTTTGAGAGTGACATTCACCTTTGGTTTGAAACTGAGGCTAGAAATAGTAGGAGGATACAGAGAAAGGTTTGTTGTCAGTAGTCCCAGACAACTGGGTTTCAGTAAGAAAAAGAAGATCAGGGTTGGCAGAGGAGAGGTGATGTTCCACAGAGTGGACGTTGGTGGAAAGGCCATGAATTATGCATAAATTGATAGTAGGAATAGAATATAGTGGTCCAGACCATTATAATAAGTCACTACCGGGGGCCAAACCAATTGGGGCATTACTGTCCCCCACCCCCACCCCTCTCCCCCCTGAGGACTCTGAGATGGGTTGTAAGATAGTAGCCATTTGTTTTAAGCAGATTTGGAAAAGGTACTATACTACAGTATGTTAGATGTTGTAATATAGTGTATTGAAGGAGAGAGAAGGATTTACAAGGGCCAGCTGAGATTGTCCTCTGTTTTTGGTGAGGCACGGATCTGATCAGCAATGAAGAACAGGTCGTGAAACAGGAGTCTCACTTTTTTCTTAACCCAATTCTCGCCGTGCCCGTCACCTGACAGGAGGGTTTTTCCGGCTATTATGTGACCTGGGAGCCAGGTCAGCTGTTGCAAGCAGTGCAGGAGGGTGTCAGCCAGAGCCTACAGACCTTGGGGACAAACTGAGGAGTGAGAGAGACTTCCCTCACACATCTGCATCATCGCACATAGCGAAAGCAGCTAAACATTGCTAATTTTTAGCGATTTTGCCCTTTGTTGCAAGATGTTACAAGACAACCAGATGACAAGGATGCATCAGGTGCCATTTACAAAACATATTACCGTACTTTCACGGATATGTAACTGTATTACGTTCTGGCATTTTCTTATGCATGAAAATGAGCAGGGACTGGAGGTAATTTTGGGCAATTATGCCTGCGTGTACAGGGTTACAACCCACATATGGCGCTTCCCTGAAGTACCGCCCTGTTTAGCTGCTGCCTACTACCTCCTCCTGTATCGCCCAACATAAGCTCCTAGTCTGTGACTTGAGCTTAATGCGAGATCCTTTGCGCAAGATGATATGCATGCCTAAAAGGAAAGTATGGTTGTTGAATTTATCTGAATACCAACAATAGGTTTAGCAACAAACTTGAGGAAATGGTTAGGAATAGGGACACTTAGCCAAATGACGTAAACAGCCTAAGGAACATCCTTGAATGTAGCCTTCCTGCTGCACGGTGCCACTGACAAAGTCCGTGACAAAAATAAGGGTCCCTCAAGGCATAAGTCTTCCTTGTGTTGCAATAAAGGAGAAAAAGATGTTTCATAGTATGGAAGAAAGGAAGCATCAGGGAGAATCATCTGGTAACTAACCGAATTACATAGCATGAAATATAAATGCAAAGAAAATTGTACAGGACTTGGGTATAGCCAAAGTGTACATGCAAACATACAGTATATACATTTAAAGACTGAGTGTTCCACACGGAGTGCGGTACCAGTCTCATGTCCTAATGGCGGCGCTCCAGGCAGCCCTATGCAGAGCTGCCTCATTTGCCAGGTATTTTTGTTTTTACTCAAGATCAAACCGTACGATCTGATCCCACATCTTTCTTGGTCTTCCCCTTGGAACAGCTCCCCACACGTTCATGGACTTGCATCTTATTCTCCCAATTTAGTTCATCCATCTTCTCCACATGCCCGAACCATCCAAGCATACTTATATGCATCTCATGACTGATACTCTTGATGCCTAACCTTCTCAACTCTTCACACGATATACTATCTTGTAGTTTGGCCCCGCACATCCTTCTCACCATTCTCATCTCATTGTGTTTCATTCTGTTGATATCATCAACTTTGACAGGCCACTTTTCTGAACCATATATCATTGCACTTCTAACACATGAACTTCGAGGAAAGATGGAGTCTTCTAATAGTAAATAGTGGCAACAGTTCTTTGAAGTTTCACCAGCTCATCTAATTCTAGAGATAGTGGCGGCCTCCTCCCTATCACCAGCGGAGATGGTATTGCCCAACTAGCAATTTTGTCCTCCATCTCTAGTGCCTGAATTCCAAAGTTAACACTCTCAAGCTGATGATTGATCACAAGCTCACCTTTGCATACTATAAATAAACAATTCTCAACTTCGGAATTCTTCCTTATTAGAGGTCCCTTTATTCTAGTTGCAGTACCTCTTCCTGTTGCGGAGAAGAACAGTTTTTGAGTACAACAGGAGGAACACCATCCGGTCCGTACACCATCTTAGCATTAACCCCTACAATATCAGCGACGGCGCACAGCCGTCAGTAAAAAAGTTACTCACCAGTACCAGTGACGGCTCTCAGCCGTTCTGTTTGTTCTGCTAAGATCGAGCTGCTAACATGACTTGGAGGCACTGCTTTGAGGAGTTGGTAACACTTATCATGGTCCCTCTGAGCTATTCAGGGCCACCTGAGTCAGTTACTCACCATCTCTTGAGCTGAGTGGGTGTTGTCTCATTGCTTTTGCTACGTAGATACAGAGATAAGGTTAGGATCAGAATAACCCAACGGAGAAAGAAGGTTTACAGTGTAAGTAGAAGGACTAGAGGTTAGAAATATGTCAAGATGTTGGACCGATCTTGTTGTTGGCGGTCAGAAATATGAGTAGGGTGCTAGAATAACTGCTTCAGGTCATTTAGGATAGAACAAATGTAGGCTTCTTTACTAGGTTGGTCAGTAAATTGATAGGAAAGTGTTGGCAGTGGTGAACATTGAAATCACCTAAGATGGAGATTTCTGCAAAAGGAGATATTGATTAAATGTATTCCACTTTAGAAGTTAGATGGTCAAAGAATTTTAGATAGTCAGCAGATTTTGTGGAGAAATATTTAGTTTGAGAGTGACATTCACCTTTGGTTTGAAACTGAGGCTAGAAATAGTAGGAGGATAAAGAGAAAGGCTTGTTGTCAGTAGTCCCAGACAACTGGGTTTCAGTAAGAAAGAGAAGATCAGGGTTGGCAGAGGAGAGGTGATGTTCCACAGAATGGACGTTGGTGGAAAGGCCACTAATTATGCATAAATTGATAGTAGGAATAGAATATAGTGGTCCAGACCATTCTAATAAGTCACTACCGGGAGCCAAACCAATATGGGGGCATTACTGTCCCCCCCCTCCCCCCTGAGGACTCTGAGATGGGTTGTAAGATAGTAGCCATTTGTTTTAAGCAGATTTGGAAAAGTATGTACTGTAGTATGTTAGATGTTGTAATATAGTGTATTGAAAGAGAGAGAAGGATTTAGGAGGGCCAGCTGGGATTGTCCTCTGTTTTTGGTGAGGCACTGATCTGATCAGCATAGAAGAACCGGTCGTGAAACAGGAGTTCCACTTTTTTCTTAACCCAATTTTCGCTGTGCCCGTTACCTGACAGGAGGGTTTGTCCGGCTATTATGTGACCTGGGAGCCAGGTCAGCTGTTGCAGTCAGTGTGGTAGGGTGTCGGTCGGAGCCTACAGGCCCTGGGGACATACTGAGGAGCGAGAGAGACTTCCCTCACACATCTGCAGCATCGCATATAGGGAAAACAGCTAAAAATTGCTCATTTTAGCGATTTTGCCCTTTGTTGCAAAATCGTTAAAAAACTACCAGATGATAAGGATGATTCAGGTGTCATTTAAAAAATATATTACTGTACTTTCACGGATATAAAACTGTATTATAAGAACATAAGAACATAAGAAAATGGGAGTCTGCAGAAAGCCGATTGGCCCAAGCAAGGCAGATCCCTGTCCCACACAACCCCAATTACAAAGCCCAATTATAGGCTCAACACTCTAATACCCTGAGGATCATCTTACCAAAACGGTTAGAGATTAACGCAGGATTACGGGAGTCTGCAGAGCGCTGATTGGCCCAACCCTGCTGATCCCCCTTCACACCCAACCCTTCTCGTCCATATGCTTATCCAATTTTATCTTAAAGCTCCCTATCGTTTTTAATCCCACTATAGCACCTGGTAGTCCATTCCACCCATCTACAACTCTGTTACCAAACCAATATTTGCCTATATCTTTTCTGAAACGAAATTTATCTAATTTGAAACCATTGGTACGAGTTCTTTCGCTATCACTGAGCTTTAGTACATTTGTCATGTTCCCTTTGTTAATCACACTAACCCACTTGAACACCTCTATCATATCCCCTCTAACTCTGCGTCTCTCTAACGAATGTAAGCCTAATTTCTTCAACCTTTCTTTATACGGAAGATTTCTAATATTATGGATCATTTTTGTCATTCTACGTTGTACTCTCTCCAATGAATCTATGTCCATTCTGTAATAAGGACACCAAAATTGAACAGCATAATCCATATGGGGTCTCACTAATGACAAGTAAAGTTTTAAGATAACATCAGCAGTTCTGTTACTCACACTCCTAGAGATGAACCCGAGAATCCTGTTTGCCTTGTTTCGAACGCTTATACACTGTTGTCTAGGCTTCAAATCATTGCTAACAAACACACCTAGATCTTTCTCACAATTCGAGTTTTCTAATTCCACATTAGCTAGTTTATATTTAACATTTGTATGCATCTTCCCTATCTTTAATACCTTGCATTTGTCAATGTTAAACTTCATCTGCCAATTTACTGACCATTCGTGTAAGGTATCTATATCCCTTTGGAGGCACTCTATATCTCTATCTGAATCAATTGTTCTCCCCATTTTGGTATCGTCTGCAAATTTACTTATCCTACTAGTTATACCTAAATCTAGGTCATTTATGTATATAACAAACAACAGAGGACCTAATACAGATCCCTGGGGGACACCACTTTTGACTGCTCCCCATTCTGACTTCGTACCATTTATGCTGACTCTCTGCTTCCTACCAATTAGCCATGACCTAATCCATCCCAACAACGCCCCACCTATTCCATGCGCCTCAACCTTTCTCATCAATCTCTCATGGGGGACTCTGTCGAAAGCTTTACTGAAATCTAAATATATTATATCATATGACTTGTCATTATCTACTGCTTCATATACCTCTGAGAAAAAACTAAGCAAATTAGTAAGGCAAGAACGTCCCTGAGTGAATCCATGCTGAGAAGAATTTATTAAATTAAATGTATCTAAGTGGTTTCTAATTTTACTAGCAATAATTGACTCTAGTAGCTTTCCTATGATTGATGTAAGACTAATGGGACGGTAATTGGATGCTATTGATTTGTCACCTTTTTTGAAGATCGGAACTACGTTTGCAAGCTTCCAAGCTTCTGGAACTATACCTGTCTCCAATGACTTGTTAAATAAAAATGTTAATGGGTAACTTAACTCATCCCTACATTCTTTTAATACTCTAGCATATACCTCATCAGGACCAGGCGATTTATGAGGTTTCAGTCTGTCAATTTCCTTAAGCACATCATTTCTACTTATAGTAACCGTACTTAACCTATTTTCTATACTATCGCTATATACCTTACGGACTTCTGGAAACTGTGCCAAATTTTCATTAGTGAAAACGGAAAGAAATTGACTATTTAATGTACTGCACATTTCTAAATCATTTTCGGTCATTTCTCCTATCGAAGTTTTAAGGGGACCAATTACATCTCTAACCTTGGATTTATATAGTTGGTAAAAAGCTTTAGGATTATTTTTTGAGTCATTGGCAACCTTGATTTCATAATTTCTTTTTTCTTTCCTAATATCCTTTTTTACCTGTCTTGATAGATTCTGATAGTAAGCAAGTAGGTGAATTTCGCCTTTCCTAATCTTTCTATATATTCCTCTCTTTTGTCCTAGAAGATCTAATAGTCTATTATTCATCCATTTGGGTTGGTTCTGTGTTGATCTAAATTTTCTTTTGGGGATGTATTTATTTTGTGCATTGAATACTGACTTGATAAAATTATCGTATGTATCTACCAAGGTTGACGTCTCTTCCTGACTTAAGATGACAGGTGCCTGAGAAGGGGTACACTCATTTGGACACCTGGATCGACTTAATTTTTTGACCATAGGGTCGGCTAATAGGGCTCTTCTTAACCCACCATAATTGGCTTTTCTAAAGTCAGGTATTAATGTTGTATTCTCTCTGGTATTACCTTTCCATTGTATATTAAAATACACAGAATTGTGGTCACTATTTCCTAGGTGGTCCCCTATCTCTACATTATTTACCATATGTTCATTGTTACTGAAAACTAAATCGAGAATATTATTACCTCTAGTCGGCGTATCTATGAATTGAAATAAAAAACTATCTTGTACTACCTCTATAAACTCCTCAGAATCATAGTCTCCTATTTGATGCTGCCAATCTATATTCGGAAAATTAAAATCCCCCATAATGCACACATTGCTAAACCTTGATGCAATTTTAATTTCCTCCCATAATGACGTTCCGTCATTTCTACTCATATTTGGCGGTCTATACATAACTCCAATAACTATGGTCTCACTACCTTCGTTAACCTCTACCCAAACACTTTCATTATCGTTATTTAGTCTAATACCTGATTTAATACAGCTTTTTAATGTACTCCTGACAAACACTGCTATACCGCCACCCCTCTTACTTGTTCGGTCATATTTAAACAAACTATATCCTGGTATATCAAATTCTGCTAAAAAATGCCTGGTTTCTGTATTAATCCACGTTTCAGTTAGCGCTATTATGTCTATATTTTCTTTGCTAACAAGGGCTCTAAGTTCGTTCATTTTGTTACATAGACTCCTACAGTTTGTGTAATATACTCTCAATTTACTTCTTTTCTTTATACCTAATTTACCTTTATTTCTAACGACATTTCCATCTTCCGTTGCACCATCACTACTATCATTTGCATTATAGTCATCATTTTTAGCATGAGACTGAATATCCTTATCGCTTTCGCCTGACGCTAAAATTGTTCCATTAAACCTCTGGCATTTACTTATGCATGAAAATTAGCAGGGAATGAAGGTAATTTTAAGCAATTATGCCTGCGGGTACGGGGTTACTACCAACATATGGCACTTCCCCGGAGTACTACCCTCTTTAGCTGGTGCCTACTACCTCCTCCTGTTTCTCCCAACATAAGCTCCTAGTCTGTGACTTGAGCTTAATGCGAGATCCTTTGCGCAAGATGATATACATGCCTAAAAGGAAGTATGGTTGTTGAATTTATCTGAATACCAACAATAGGTTATGCAACGAACTTGAGGAAATGGTTAGGAATAGGGACACTTAGCCAAATGATGTAAGCAGCCTAAGGAACATCCTTGAATGTAGCCTTCCTGTTGCACGGTGCCACTGACAAAGTCTGTGGCAAAAATAAGGATCCCTCAAGGCATAAAACTGCCATGTGTTGAAATGACAAGCTCGAGTATGCAATAATAAAGAAAAAGATGTTTCATAGTATGGAAGAAAGGAAGCATCAGGGAGGATCATCTGGCAGTTAAGCGAATTACATAACAAGAGAATCATATACAATGCAAAGAAAATTGTACAGGACTTGGGTATAGCCAAAGTGTACATGCAAACATACAGTATATACATTTAAAGACTGAGTGTTCCACACGGAGTGCGGTACCAGTCTCATGTCCTAATGGCGGCGCTCCAGGCAGCCCTATGCAGAGCTGCCTCATTTGTCAGGGATTTTTTTGTATTCAAGATCAGACCGTACGATCTGATCCCACATCTTTCTTGGTCTTCCCCTTGGTACAGCTCCCCCCACGTTCATGGACTTGCATCTAATTCTCCCAATTTAGTTCACCCATCCTCTCCACATGCCCGAACCATCCAAGCCTACTTGTATGCATCTCATGACTGATACTCTTGATGCCTAACCTTCTCAACTCTTCACAAGATATACTATCTTGCAGTTTGGCCCCACACATCCTTCTCACCATTCTCATCTCGTTACGTGTCATTCTGTTGATATCATCCACTTTGACAGGCCACTCTTCTGAACCATATGTCATTGCGCTTCTAACACATGAAGCATACACCTTTCCCTTCAAGGGAAGAGGGAGTCTTCTAATAGTGAGTAGTGGCAACAGTTTTTTTAAGTTTCGCCAGCCGCATCTAATTCTAGCGATAGTAAGCGGCCTCCTCCCTACCACCAACGGAGATGGTATTTCCCAACTAGCAATTTTGTCCACCATCTCTAGTGCCTGAATTCCAAATTTAACACTCTCAACCTGATGATTGATCACAAGCTCGCCTTTGCATACTATACATACAAATGTCTAAACTTCGGAATTCTTCCTCATTAGAGGTCCCTTTATTCTAGTGCAGAGCCTCTTCTTGTTGCATACCCAGCAGTGGCACATGCTACACTGTATTAAGTTGGCGCCCACTCCTTTTCTGCATACTGCACCTGGTGCATACTGCGCCTGGGTATGCACCACTTTTTTCTATCTTTGCTAGCCCTAATCTACTGTGTAAAATTTTGATTTTATATAAATTAACTCTTAATGCTTTCCTTGGCATACCCTCTCTCCATTGTGTGAATGTGGCTTTGGTACTTTTCGATAAGTACTAGGTCATCTGTGAATAGCATTTCCCAGGAGAGTCAAACTCTGAAATCTCCAGATAGTATATAACGCATACATCCCAATGGGATCTTCAACTAAGCTAGACGAGTTAAGGTAGACAGTAGAGTCATTGTTGGAGAACAGTGTTTCAGGAATGATAGTGAGACAATTAGTTATGCTGACAAAGAAAATCAGAGATGCTTGAAAACTACACTATTAACGTTTGCTCAACTTGGAATTTGAGTTGAATTAGTGACGAAAAGCCAAAAATAGGCCGCCACCCTTTGATAGCGCCAGCTGTTTTAAAACAGTGCAATAAATATAATGAAGAATGGAAAAGCTGCAGGGTGGTCTGGCATGGTCATTGACATGATAAAAACCTCAGGTGACTTAGGAATGATACTAGTCACTGAGCTATTGAACTCCATCATTAGAGAGAGAATCTCAGATGAATGGCAAAACAGTGTAATAGTAAACATATATAAAGGTAAGGGGGATTCGTTATACAGAGGAAATTATAGGGGCCGGAAAATGTTTGATCAAGTTATGAAGGTCTGAGAGAGAGTCTGTGAAGGTCAGTTCAGGGAAAGCATCTCTATCGATGATAATTATGCAGTTCGGTTTCATGCCAGGATGTGGTACAATCGATGCTATTTTCATAGTCAGGCAGCTGCAAGAAAGATACATACTTAAAGACAGGGATCTGTACCTTGTGTTTGTATACCTGAAGCTGGCCTTTGATAGGATGCCCAGAAATGTTGTACAGTGGGCTATGAGGAACTTTGCATAGAGGAGTGGCTGGTCCATGTGATAACGAAGATGTATGAGGACTCACAAGCGGCAGTGAGGGTAAAAGGTGTACTGAATGAAGAGTCTACAGATCACGTTGGAGCCCATCACGGCTCTGTGTTAAGCCTCTGCCTCTATGTTATGGTTCTGGAGGCACTATCTGGAGATTTCAGAGCTTGGCTCCTCTAGGAACTGCAATAAACAGATGACCTAATACGTAATGCAGATAGTGTGCAGGATACTGAGATCAAGTTCAGAAGATGTATAGAGGGCATGGTAAGTAAAGGATTAATAGTTAATATTATAAAAACCAAGGTTACACAGTAGATTAGGAATTGGAAAGGCAGAAAAAAGTGTGGTATATTCATGCGCAAGATGCAGAAAATGGGTGGGTGCACGCTCAATTCTGTGTAGCATCTGCCACTGCTGTGTACACCTCAGGAAGAAGCGCTGCACTAGAATAAAGGGACCTCTACCGGGGAGGAAGCCCGAAGTTGAGAAATTTATATATATAATATGTAAAGGTGAGCTTGTGTTCAATGACCAGCTCGAGAGTGTTAACTTTGGCAATGAGACACTGGAATTGTTGGACAAGTTTGCCACTTGGGAGATACCATCTCTGCCGGTGGTGTGGCTGAGGTTCCCACTATCGGCATAACAAGATGCGGCTTGGGAAAGTTCAGAGTACTGTTGCCAGTACTTACTATGAGAAGACTCCCTCTCCCATGGAAGAGGAAGGTGTATGCTCCATGTGTTAAAAGCGCAGTGACATATGCTTCTGAAACGTGGCCTGTCAGAGCGAATTATATCAACAGAATGGAACGTAGCAAAATTAGAATTTTTGGATGGATGTGTGGGGCCAAACCAGATAGGATATCTAGTGAAGAGCCGAGGAGATGGATAGTTTTCATGAGTATGGGTAATGAAATGCATACTAGTAGGATTAGATGGTTTGGACATATTGAAAGGATGGATGAACTAAGCTGGGTGAAAAGATGCAAGCCCATGAACATGGGAGGAGCTGCATAAAGCGGCAGACCAAGAAATACATTCTGATCTTGAATAAAACTACCTGACAAGTGAACTGTGGCGGAGTGGTCTTGCCACTGGACTGGTAATCCAATGGACCCGGGTTCGAATTCCAATATGTCAATGGGAAAATATTATTGGGATGGAATTTGTGCTGTACCTAGTTTCAGTGCATTACAACAGCACACCGAAATGCTCCAATAATACCCTCATTGTTCCCTGATTAAATAGCATTGTATGAATATTCCCATATTCAAAATATGCTACAGGGGGGCAATTACTAGTTATTTTATTGCTCAATAGGTGGTGTCCTGAGAGCGAGTGTCCGAGTCTGGTGGATGAGATGGTGAAGCGCAGAGGTGAAACCGTTTCAGAGATGGGGTTGCTTCGAGCTGTGAATGAGTGCTTCACACATCTCACTCCCTAGACTGGAACAAGACCTCAATGGCCTCACCGTGTTCAGCGGTGGAGTGTACAGGCTTTCAGCCTGTGCCCGAGAGAGAGTAGTTGGAATATAGAAAGCAAAAATATTATTCATTTATACATGCATATTCAATCAGCGCCTTTCGTTCCACCGTCTCTCGCTCCACTCTCCATGACATTGTCTACCTGTGTATAATTATGTGTCGGAAGAAGGCGTTGGCTATCATCAGCCTCCTCCCCACACATACATCCACAAGTGTACTGCCATTCCCATCCACCTCTGGCTGTACACCCCACCCTCCTTTCACCCCATCTACTTCCCTATCACCCACCTTCCCATTCATATCACCAATCAGAAATATTCTTTCATTTCTTACCAAACTTATCTAGGCACTCCTCAACACTTACTCAAAACTCCTCTTACACCCTTTCTGCTTTATACTCTGTAGGAGCATACACACACACACAACCATCAATTTCTGCATACCCACACAATCCTTGATCCATATTGTCATACACGCTCCGTCCTCTTGTTACTTATAAACAAACATAAACCTTCCTTTGCTCTCTCATTCTCACACACATTCCACATTCCCATTCTTTCACACATGTACCCTTCCATTTTGTCTCAGTCATTCCACATTCATCCAACCTGGCATTCACTATTATTCCCAGAACCTCTCTCTCTTTTGTGCCATCATTAATTCCTCTCACGTAAAGCCCTTTTGAATAGCGAACTGTGTATAACATCCATTACTGAATGTTGTAACCTATAAACGGCAACCTTCCTTCCAGAATGCTTTATTAGGTGAATGTGATGTTCCTTCTAGTATCTTACACTTAAAAACAACAACAAAAATGCACCAGAATCGAGGAAATGAATGCAATATATGATTAGGTGGAATGTCTCCATACCACCTCCTCCTCTCTTTCCCTTACATGTGTCTCACCCCTTCCCTCCTTCTCCCTCCCTTTCTCCCTCAACTTCCCTCCTCCTCTTTTTTTCCTTTTCCCTCCCCCACTCCCTATATTTCCTCCCTCCCCACTCAAATACCTTCAGCCACCCTCCTCTACCTCCCCCCTCCCTCATACAAACACAAGACTAGTCAGTGTTGCAAGAACCACACCACAGCCAACCCACTCGGTATGATTCCATCACAATTATCTGTTGTTTTACTGAATCTTTGCTCTATGCACCTATTTTCTGGTTCTTCAATATTCACATGTTCTTTATACAAGTATAAACACGTATATGGTGCAGTAATATTGCTTTATATGGTAGATATATAGAATTTTGTCCGAATTTAAGAACAATCTGTCAAACGGGTGCCACTCTAGAATTCACGCCTCACTCAGCCCTCCAGGTTAATATAATTTTATAAGAAGGAAATGTACCTGATAAATGGAATAATTCAATAACTAGAATGACCCCCTCCCCCCTAAAAAAAGTACTGCAAAAGTCCTTTGAGCAATCACATTATTTGATTATTCTTAACCCTTACTGTACCATTGCATAGTAGATTAAAAGTACCCTCCAGTACCACAGACTTGTTGCAAAAAGCAATAAGACAACGCCCTCTCAGCTCAAGAGTTGGTGGGTAACTGACTCATCCGGTTCAGAGTAGCTGCTAGGGACCATAATAAGTGTTAGCAACTCCTAACAGCAATGCCTTCAAGTCATGTTAGCAGCTCCAGCTAGATATTAGCAGAACAAGGATCGTATATTACTGACGGCAGAAAGCCGTCGATAGTATTGGTGGGCCACTTTTTTACTGACGGATGTGAGCCTTTGCTGGGATTTAACGGGTTAAAAGATAATTATGTCAATAATGTTACTAAACTAGAATAGCAATTATGCTAAAATGACAACATTAAAGGAACACAGGCAGGTTTTTACAAAAGGTGGCAGGCTTAGGATAGCTTAACTTGAGAAGCGCGATAGGCCTCACGGAATGGTCAGCATAGCGAATGCATTAGGCCTCACGGAAGCAAGACCATAAACAAAAAGTTCCTAAACACCCCAGGGCCTCTCAAAACAAAGGAATATGTCATTAGGTGTGATAATTTCCCTCTAGTACTTCTTACCACTCATCCTCATGTGTCACAATTCCCCCTTCCCCTCTTTGCCTACCTACCCCACCCCCTTCCCCCCTCCTCAATTATTGGCAATATTTTCCCTCATTTATCTGTTATTTTCGGCGTAAATTTATCGCACGCTGTTTCGTACACGCCAGTGACTCACTTAGAGATCCTATGCAACACAGAAATCTCTTCCGGGTCCGTCAGTGTGTTGCGAGACGGCGAGACGGTAGGATGCATGTTTCTCCCTCTCCCACCTGACTATACGACCAGGCGGCGAATATATAAATTTTTCACCACCCAAATGCTTTTCCCACTGGTTTTATCGCTCTTTAACCCTTAACTAGCGGCGCGCAACATAAGTCGAGTATAATAAATTTGGACTATCTGGCGGCGCGCGACATAGGTCGTGTGGCAATTTCAGCACGTAATGTTGCTGAGAGAGAGAGACAAGTGGTGGCAGGAGAGTAGCGAGCGTATGACTGCTCCAGACCACCGTGGCGAACCTACTGACACGAATCCCACCTCCTCCCTCCCTCTCTCACTCGCTACATACTGAATTGTATGGGGAAAGTACCGAATTACATGCTTTTTGCACTCGTGTTGCGCGGTTGTTGCAAGAAAACTAGCCGTCATAAAAGGATCGTTATGGTGTCATTGGAAAGGTCTGTTTATGCCCTTTCAGGGATAGATACTTGTTTTATGCTCTGGGTCTTATTTAGGCATGAAAATGATCACGTAAACAGCCCTATTTTGGCTAAAAACACTCCGCTGGGCGGTACATATAAATAGACCGCTAGCCCGCTAATAAGGTGTTAAGGTTAACAGTTCATCATATATGTAAAATATACAAACATAGAAAAACAAAATATGCTTTATATCGTAAATATAACTAATTTTGTCAGGGAATAAGGCTAGAATTACATAAAAATAACTACTCTAGCCCCTAGGGCAATTTCGCATCCCTCAGGTTATTAATCCTACAGTATGAATGTGTATATATGTATATACTCAGGCACATATCCCATTGCTGGCTGTGGCAGACTCGATACAGTGTCCGAACAGGGGCAAAATAAAAAAAACAATATTTACACACATCTAGATCGCCCAGAAGATCCAGAGACCCAGGCACAATTGGGGTCTTCCAGTGAAAGGTTCCCAAGACACAGACCTCCTGGAGAGGTTCCGATCTTAGCAGGCAGACACACAGTGAAGCTTACTACCACAAGCCCGCCCACCTCGCATCCAGGCATGACCCTTCATACATTCCAGCTCCTCGGTCCAGGTGCCTGACAGGCTATTATTTAGTCCAACTGGCGCCCGACAACCTCTCCGAAACGACCGCATTATCACTCATCTAGTCACAAGGATTCTCCATTCATTCCTATTTATTATCTCTTCTCTTGCCCGATTGATAGTGTGACGCACCCAGTGCGTGGCAACTTAACCTGATTGTACTCCTTGGTACTCCACTGTACCGCCACTGTGTGGTACCGCTGTACCGCTGTACCGTGCTGGCTGCTTATATTGAGTGTGACAACGTATAACTATGTTCTTTGTATCTCTGCAAAGGTCTCGTCATGTGCTAACCAGTGGTGGGTTTTGTTTTAAGCCATGTCGAGACCTTCCATTTAATATGTAGTATCAATAGAGAAGTTGATAGATAAGACAATGGGAGTTCAGAGAGAGAGAGTGAGTTAGTTTTCAGAGCGAGAGGGTAGCAACGCGCCACGCTGCCGGAGTGGTGGTTGCCAGACGTATGGACCGGTTGGCAGCCTTGCGCTTATAGCTAGGTGCGACAGGGTTGGTAGTCCATTGCCGCCTGCCTATGCTGCCTGGGTTGCCCATGTTGTCGTACTGCACATTGCCTGGAGGCTCGCTGTGTGTTCCATGATCAGGTTGCCTAGAACCTTTGAGATTCTAACATCCCTTGCCCTCTCTCCCAATTTCTCACGGTTGCACTCTTTCTCTCTGACGACATTACTCTCATTTCATTCTTCTCTCTATTTAAATGCATAACCTTCCCTTGAGGTCCTAAAGGAGTTTCAGCACTCACCTCTCGTATTACTCTTAGGACAAGCATATATTTACATGTATTAGATTTAAGGGGTTAATGTGAACAGCGATCTTCTTGATGAGGATAGTTGGTGAACGTTCTACATGTTCACGAGTTATATGCCCAGCTCATCATCCAATTTGTGACTAGACTAGTGCCATGTGTAAGAGCCCGACCATGCCCAGGAGTTGTCTGTAGAGGGGCGAGGACTTAGCCTTGATTTGCCTACCGAGCCAGGAGCGAGTGCAGTACCAGAGACTACAGCTCGCTCGTAGTGCCGGTATAGTAGAGTAACGTAATTTATCTGTCCTTGTGTTCTCTACAGTCTTTTCCTGGGTTCTCGCTTTCGGTGCTGGGACTCGTTGTTCCTGTGACTTGGCCTGCTAGCTAGAACACATGGGGATGATGAGTGGGTGATATATCTTTATTTTACTATGCATTGCAGCTCTCTTTAAGTTTATGTATGTAACACTTTACAATACACATTACTCACACACAAGACAACACTATTAATACTTTCATGTATCAATTAACTGCACTGTCGTTTTGCTGCTGTGTCCGGAGTTCTGTTGCGTAGGGCGCATACGGACTCAGAGGGGAGACAGAGTGAGAGAAGCGAAGTAGCCTATGCGGTAGTAGGCTACCGGCGCAGTACTGTTGCCTGCAACCTTTTAGTTATTCCAAGTATAGATTCATTCTTATAATAAGTGACTACTATTTATGTTCCTTCCATGTGTATTATTAGGTATCTACTGGATCATGAACATCTTGTATGCTACATGCTAGTGCATGTTAGTAGGGGACAGTTATTCTAGTGCACGCGCTTTCAAGTAGGCGTGTACATTTGTCATTTAGCATTTCACTGTCATACCTTTAGCCTGCTTCTATTCTACATTATTAGAGGCTTAATATTAACGTAGTTTCTTGAGTATTGCATTTCTTTAGTAATAACGTAACCTATAAATGTCTGAGGGAGTTTAGCCTCATAGCCTACCCCTGTTGTACACTTTCGCCGAGTTAAGGTACCTCGTTACCATAGACGATAACTCTGTAGGGCGTTGGTGCTTTTGTTGTCTGGAGCATATAGTATTTGGGACTGGAATCGAGCGTGTCGTTGTCACATAAGCCATTTCTGTCCTACGATCAAGAATCCCGAATATGTATTGCCGATCCAGCCGTAACAAAATGGCGACCTTGCACAAGATTCAGTAGTATCCTATCACATGTGTTTTGGAGAACTATTCTATGCTACCTAGTAGAGCTGGCTAGAATTTTCTTGCATATTGGAGGAATTTTTATTGTGTCAGTATTGTATTGGTGGACTTGCAGATTGTTTCGTTGGGGGTGTCTAGAGTAGAGTCATTGAAGCATCTTTAACATTTTGTGAGTCGAGACTGCAATTAGTAATAAGCACTTTTTTTTTTTTATGAACAGCAATTGTATAACCAGCACTATGTCTAATGACTCATCATTTACGGGGGAGGATAACACGGTACAGCCTAGTAACCAACAAGTACAACAGATGTTTAGGGAGGGGAGTGTTATAAGTGGAGAGAGGGATGCCCGGGCATTTTTGCAGACACCTTTGACCGAACAGCGCCTGCAGGCTATTGATTGTTACGGTCTTCGCTGTTTAGCCACGGTTTTGGGGCGGGACTGTCCTGACAGTTGGCCCAAGAAGAATTTGGTGGCATGTTTGTTGGGTGATGGCGATGGGGCGGTGGGTGGAGTGGGGTCTTGGGGGGTTCCCTTCAAGCCTCCATTCCACTCTACCCCTGAGCTGGGCCCTCAGCCAGCGAGTCTTAGCACGATGCAGCAGGAGGGTTCTCAAGGGCAAGCTGGCTTTCCCGTAAACACGTCTCGGTGTGGATCCCCCATTTTGTGCTCTCCCCCCCCAGGCCTGTCTCCTGAGATGTTATTTCAGCTAGAACTAGCTAAGTTTAAGCTGCAGGAGACTCAGATACAACAGGCTAGTATAGAACGGATTAAGCTGCAGGAGACTCAGATACAACAGGCTAGTATAGAACGCATAGAGGTTGCTAGAATCCAAGCCAATCAGGATGCAACCAGGTACCAGGCTGAAATGGATGTCGAGAAGTCTAGAGTAGAGACCACGGGGCGTCATCTCGGTGGTGGGCACCGGGTTACAGACTCACTTTCGCATTTAATTAAGTTAGTACCCGCATTTGATGAGACAGCAGTGACTGAGTTTTTTGCTCGTTTCGAAAAGAAGTGTCGTGAGTATGACTGGCCGGAGGTTAAATGGGCAGCATTAGTTTCATCACGTCTAGTGGGTAAGGGGTTGAAAGCCTACGATGCACTGTCACTGGACGAGAGTGTAGTGTATGGACTGGTGAAGGAGGCTGTGCTCCGGGCCTACGAACTGCAACCCGAAACTTATAGATTGAAGTTCCGTGGCGTGAATAAGAAGAGCGACGTCAGTTTTATGGAGCACGCACGGGACTTAACAGATGCAGGTAATAACTGGTTTCGGTCCGAGCACGCAGAGTCGGCTGAGGAAATTAAGCAACTTTTCTATCTGGAACAGTTTTACAAATGTACTGGAACCGATCTAACGCTGAACATTGGAAAAATGTCCCAAGACAGTAGAGGAGGCTGCCAAGATGGCAGACCTCAGATTATCATTGATTCGTGGTTGCAGTGCCGCTCAGAGGGCTGAGTCAGGGCAGAAGGGGCGCTATACCCCACCCACCAGAGTTTTCGATAATAACAAATCCTATGACACACATAACCACACTAAATGCATTGCACCTAATAACACCTACAAACACAAGCCTCTCCCGTTTACTAAAGGTCAGGCCCCTTCTTCGCCCGCACAAGGGAAGAAGCCCATTGGGGATGTGAAATGTTACAAATGTCAGAAGCTAGGCCATTATTCACGTGAGTGCCCTAGTAACACTCCCGCTAAGCCGGTGTCATTGGTTCACAGTATCGGTGTGTCTCTGAAGGCTGCAGCAACTGCCCGGGGTAGGTTGTCAGCAGCTGAGGCACACGCGGTAAAGAAGCGTACGGAAGGCTCGACACCTGTCCGGGACACTTTCTGTAGCCATCGGGGGCACGGGTTTGTGAGCTGGGGGAGTGAACTACGGAGGGTTGACTTGCTGAGGGATACGGGGGCTTCGCAAACTTTGTTGAGGAACTTCACAGGGAAACCGATAAATGCGGCCAGAGTTGTTGTGGTGCAGGGTATAAATGCTACGAGGTCATACCCACTTGTGAGGTTGGAGTTGAGAGTGGGAGAGGTGTGCAGGGAGCTGGATGTAGGGATCGTTGAGTGTTTGCCAGTTGAGGGCATCGACCTTCTTCTCGGCAACGACTTTGCGGTGCCCACTTCCGGGACTCCACCCTTAGTCGTTGCCGAGAGGGCGGCCGACGTGGATGGTGAGAATCGGGAATGGGTTGGGAGGTGCCAACAGGATGAGATGGCCTGTGTGGTAACCCGATCTCGCTCTGCGGCTCCTGCACAGCCTAGCACTCAACCTCGGGGACAGTGGAGGAAGGATCAGGAGAAGGTTGCTAAGGGCAGGAAAAGGGACATTGATTCTGCTGCACTTCTCGGTGATTCGGTACTTGGACCTATAATAAACACGGGAGTTGACTCTGGCCCAGATATGGTGTGTAACAAGGCAGAGTTGGGTAAGACTTCGCGTGAGGCAAGAGCTGTAGCGAGAGCCACTAAGGCAGTAGAGCCTACTAGCCGGGGTAATGTCTTATTACAAAACCATCTTGATGCATTGACGCCCGGGGACATTAGTGAGCAGCAGCTGCAAGACGCTAGCCTAGCTCGTTATAGCAATGGTGCCATAGAGTTGGAGGAAGATGGGGATGCGAAGCCGGGAGATTTCTTTAGGCTCAACAGGATATTGTACCGCAGATTTCTAGACCCCAAATCGAAGTGGGAGGGCGGTGCGAGGGTAGTAGACCAGGTGGTTGTTCCAAATAAGTATAGAGAGTCCTTATTGTGTCTGGCGCATGATGTGCCGGTGGCGGGTCATTTGGGGGTAACAAAAACATTGGCGGCATTGGGCAGGTTTTTCTGGTGGCCTGGGGTCAAGGCTGATGTCTGTGCATGGGTGGCTGGGTGTGCGACCTGCCAGACAACGGGGAAGCCTAACCAGACCATCCCGAAGGCACCTTTGTTTCCCATACCTGTCACCGGGCCTCCGTTCAGCAAAGTTGTAGTAGATTTGGTTGGCCCTTTTCCGCCTACTAGTAGTGGCAATAAATTCCTGTTGACAATCATGGATGTGGCTACGAGATACCCGGACGCATACCCCATGAGAAACGGCTCGGCAAAGGCAGTTGTTAAAAACTTATTATTGTTCTGTTCCCGTTATGGATTTCCACGTGAGGTGCAGTCAGACCAGGGGAGCAATTTTACATCCAAATTGTTCAAGCAAACCCTTCAGTTGCACGGTATATGTTCTGTAGTGTCGTCAGCCTACCATCCCGAGAGTCAGGGAGTCTTGGAGCGGTGGCACTCGACCCTGAAGAGTATGCTACGCTGTTACTGTGCAGAACATGACACTGATTGGGATTTGGGTCTGCCGTATGTTCTGTTCGCTGCACGTGAAGTCCCAGGAGAGAGCCTGGGGTTCAGTCCAAATCAACTAGTCTTTGGCCATAATGTGAGAGGACCTTTAAGTATGGTGAAAGAGATCTGGGAGGGCGAAGAGAAGCCGGGGTCTGTACTTAAATATATCCTTGAGAGCCGGGAGAGACTTATAGGTTGCATGGCAGCGGCAGGTAATAACTTGGTTAATGCACAGGCGGTCATGAAGCACCAGTATGACGCCAAGGTGAAGCTTCGGGAGTTTTCGGTGGGTCAGGAGGTAATGTTGCTTTTACCTTTGCCTGGACACCCCCTTTCTGCCAAGTTTATTGGGCCGTATGTGGTGGCTAAGAAACTGTCCGACCTTGATTATCTCGTTGCAACACCTGACCGTAGAAAAAAACATCAGTTATGTCATGTTAACCTCATGAAAGAGTATGTGAGACGCCCCTCAGAGCCTCTCACTGTCCCTGTGCTGGCCTGCAGCGGCCAGGGTGGAGAAGGAGGTGGGGACAGTCATGCTGCTGAGGAGGATAGCTGGGACTGTGTCATTTCCGCGGAACAGTGGGCGGGGAATACTGAACAAGAGGCTAGGCAAGCTGTAAGTCACCTGCCTGAGCACCAGGGTGCTGCTGTCCTAGGCCTGTTCAGGTCATACCCCTCTGTTTTCGCCGAACACCCAGGTCTCACTACTCAGGTAACGCACGACATGGACGTCGGTGATAATGTGCCCTTCAAGTCAGTGCCCTACCGTGTGCCCCCGGTAAAGTTGCCAGCTTTACGGGAGGAGTTAAAGTACATGGTTGAGAGAGGGATGATCACTGAAGGTTATGTGAAGTGGACATCACCCATCACGTTGCAGCCAAAACCTGACGGCAAGGTGCGGTTCTGCATAGATTTTCGTAGGCTAAATGGCTTGACCACTACCAACCCTTACCCTTTGCCTCGAGTTGACGACAGCGTGGACAAGATAGGGAATGCAAAGTACCTTACTAAAATTGATCTTGTAAAAGGCTACTGGCAAGTACCCCTGTCGGACCGAGCTAAGCAAGTTTGTGGTTTTGTGGTAGATGGCAAGACCTACCAATGTAACGTAATGCCTTATGGGCTTAAGAACGCACCTGCCACGTTTCAGAACCTGATGAACGATATTTGTGACGAAATCCCTAACTGCACGGTCTACCTTGATGACGTGATAGTGTATGATGACGATTTTGAAAATCACCTAAGGCACTTAGAGACCCTGTTTGGGAAGTTGCACGATGCTGGGCTGGTGGTGAACCTGAGGAAGTGCGAGTTTGTAAAGGCTACTGTGCAGTATCTTGGCTTCGTGGTCGGGTTAGGCCGGGTGTGCCCCCCCCTGAGCAAGATACAGGCTATCAATATGTTTCCCAGGCCCACCACTAAGCGCCAGGTCATGCGGTTCCTAGGTATGATAGGCTATTATAGGCGCTTCATCCGGGGATACTCTACTGTCTTAGCACCGTTAACTGATCTACTGTCGAAGTCAGTGAAGTTCTGTTGGGCTGCGGAGTGTCAGAGGGCTTTCGACCTAGTCAAGCACCTGCTGTGTACACATCCGATTTTGAGAGCCCCAGACTTCTCCAGGAGTTTTCAGCTGGCGACTGATGCCAGCGGTGTGGGTGCCGGGGCAGTGTTACTGCAGACTGATTCCGAGGGCTTGGAACACCCAGTGAGCTTCTTTTCTCGCAAGTTTAATTCGGCACAAAGGAATTACTCGACTATAGAGAAGGAGCTTCTTGCTATCGTTTTGTCGCTCAAACATTTCGAAGTTTATGTTCCAGCCTACGGCCCGGTAGTGACGATTTATACGGACCATCATCCCTTGAAATTCCTAAATCAGTTTCACAATCGGAATATGCGGTTGACCAGGTGGTCCCTAATGCTCGAAGAGTATAATCTCAACATTCAGCATATT
>JBAKBP010013131.1:0-64381 GCA_037953745.1 Lithodes maja | reverse complement strand
ACCATAATAATATGTGAAAGTGACACATATGTAATATACCAAGTGACATTCATATGATTAGAACCTATAGAAATATATAAATCAGTGAAAAAAGACAATATATTGTATATAAAACATTTACAAATCATATAACTAAGTGAAAGTGACACAAGACCTAATATTTGATGGCCAAAGTATAATAAATACCCGTGATAACGAATAATCAGTGCCTAATACAACAATAACCTACCTCAATTACTAATAAAATGTACGGTATCGAGTGAAAATGAGCATTATCAGTGACAGTGACACTCTCTAAAGCATATTTGTCAAAGTGAAAGTTACACAAGACCTAATAATTGATGGCCAAAGTATAATAAACACCTGTGATAACGAATAATCAGTGCCTAATACAACAATAACCTACCTCAATTACTAATAAAATTTACGGTATCGAGTGAAAATGAGCATTATCAGTGACAGTGACACTCTCTAAAGCATATTTATCAAAGTGAAAGTGACACAAGACACAATACTTGATGGCCAAAGTATAATAAACCTGTAATAACGAATAATCAGTGCCTAGTATAACAATAACCTACCTCAATTACTAATAAATGTACGGTATCGAGTGAAAATTAGCAATATCAGTGACAGTGATACCCTAATAAACATACTTTATATAATTGGCCTCAAAATAACTATAAAAATATCAAATAAACATCACATTCTCAATATCAAACACTAAATCGTCTAAGGGAGATAAATACTTTGGCGCGACGAGCGGCTCGGTGCGTCGTAGCCATGGCCAGGGCGACGCGTCCGAACGCGGGAAGAATTTGCCGCCGAAAAGCACTCGTCTTCCCGCGCTCACCATTATGCAAACCAGATGGGCTAGAGACCTCTACTCAACGCCATTCGACAGAGGAAGGTTTGTGGAACATTATTCTTTTTTATTCATAACATTACATGCCATATTCATTGAATTACAGAGGAGTTAACATACCCCAAAGATCGTCAAAACACCCGGTACCACAGCACAGTCGCGAGCTATAGCCCCCGGGGCTGGAGGGTAAGAATGTAAACCGAGAACCCGATCTGGGAGTAACAATATCGAGTAACCTAAAAACCGAGTCAACAATGTTCAGAAGTTGTTAAGAAGGCAAACAAAATAATTGGCTTTATAGGCAGGTCATTTGAGCATAAATCCAAAGAGTTATCCTAACGCTTTACAATTCCTTAGTCCGCCCTCTTCTGGAATATTGCGTTCAATCCTGGTGCCCTTATTACCAAAAAGATATAAACAAGCTAGAACGAGTTCAACGTAGAGTTACCAAATGATACCTAGCCTAAAGAACAAACCATACGAAGAGCGTCTTAGAGAATTAATATATTTCCTTTAACCCAGCGCAGATTAAGAGGTGACTTAATTCAAGTGTTCAAAATCATCAAAGGCATCGACAATATGAACTGTAGTAAGTACTTCACTATCGACCAATCTAATTACACGCGGGGAAACGGTTGCAAAATTATTGGTAAATCTTTTAACTCGCACGAATCTAAGATTTCTTCTTCAATCGAGTTGTCAACTTGTGGAATGGGCTTCCCCGAGACGTTATAGACTGCAGCACCATTGATTCATTTAAACTCCGCTTAGACAAATATCTCGCATCAAACCCGCGACTGACTGCGTTTGTAAATTAATAACTTTATTTTATCCCCCCCTCAGTTACTAACCCATCTGTCCCCTACTAACTTCCTAATCCTGCCACGGACATTAGTTCTAGGGCAGTAGTTCCCTTTCCAATGTTCCCTTACCCACTCTAAACCACTGTTTGGACACTTGATCCTCAGTGTTTTGGAGGACAAGCAGCCTAGAAGGGTCACTAGACCTGTTGTTGCTTTATTTCCTTTGTACTCCTTTGTACTCTCCTCCCTACCTTATACTTCCCCATTCTCCCCTCCCTCCCTTATACTTCCCCATTCTCCTCTCTCCTCTCCCCTCCCTTATACTTCCTCATTTCCCCCCCCCCCATTCTCCCCTCTCCACTCTCTTCCCTCATCCACACCCCTCACCATCCCTCTTCTCTCTCACTCAGTCATCAATCAACCATTTATACTCTCTCTCAGCCCCCTCATCACTTTCACAATCCTCATTCTCCCTTCCACTCTCTGTCCCTCTCCATCCCTCCTTCCTCCCACCCAATCCCTCACGCCCCTCCCCCTCACTTAGTCATCAATCAACCATTTACTCTCTCAGCCCCCCTCATCACTCGCACAATGCTCATTTTATCCCCCATCAGTTTCCTTTTACTTCTCTCCCTTACCCTCCCTCCCTTAATTCCCTTCACTTACTGTGGATCCCGTATTTTGCCCACACTGGTCTTCTCTTTTCTGCTGGCATTCATTATCATCTTTTACTATATTTATTCTTCCACTTTTCCTTACTATCAGGTTTGCTATCATTACTAGATTTAAGTCACGACCACCTCACTGAGATCGTAAGGTCTGTGTGGCCAGTGCGTCTATGTTAATTCATGTAAATCCTCAATTCTTCCCTCTGTCTTTCCTTCTACCCTTACACTCAATTCTGTTTTTTCTTCTTGCCTCTGTTTTCTTGTACACTCTCCTCGTACCTCTCCCTTTCTTTCCTATATTTTCCTCCCTTAATTTCTCTCACTTCCTGCTCCTCTTTCTTCCTCCCTACCTCCTTTCTGATCAGCATTTTTCCTCCTCCCTCCTTTCTACCTTCCTCGATTCCACTTCATCTCTTTCTCCCCTTGCTCCCTTCTCCTCCCTTCATCCCCTTGCTTGCTACTCCTCCCTACCTCCCCTCGCTTCCTCTTTCCTCCCTTCCTCCATCCTCTCCTTCCTCCAAACTCTCCTTCCTCTTTTTCCCCTTCCTACCTCCTCTCATCTCATTATTGCTCCCTTGCTAAAAAGTTACCTTGGGAGTTACCCACAAAGGAGAGAGAGAGAGAGAGCGTTGTTGAACATGTTATGCTCAAAATGTTTAAAGAGAAAAAAAACCCACACACAATGAGAGAGAGAGATAAAGAGACAGAGAGAGTAGAGAGTAGAGAACAGATTTAAGGTAACACGTTATTAAGAAGAGAGGATAAAGCAGAACGTATGAGAGACAGAAAATAGAGATAGATAAATGGATATAATATTATGGTAGATACATAGAAAGAACACTAATATAATTATTTTTAACTATCTTAAAATATTGTTTGTAAGTAATGTATCCACACACGCACACACCACGGTTTATGCACATTAAATCGGTAATTAACTCATTTAGCATACACACGAAACAGGCAAGTAATTATGCAACAACTAATTACTATAAGTGCGTTTACCATTACACAGCAGTACAGTTGGACACACAAGTTCTGTTATTCGTCGTGAGCTAATGAATTAAAGTAAAATTAACCCTTTCACGCATTTATGACGCAGAGGTTGCCAGATTAGCAATAAGAAATGAGTTCTCTCACTCTTATAATTACCTCTCCAAAATTAGTTTTCTGCCCACAGCTAACTCAAAGACAACTGCAGAGGTTGAAGTAAGTAAACTAAAGGTTTCTAAATACCCCTGATGGTAACAAAGGCTTTAAACCCCAATAGGATCAAAATCGCGCCATATGTCGGAGAGGGTTAATATAAATTAATTGTGAGTGTGATTTCTTTTAACCCCTTCTGTACCGGTGATGTCTTTTTAGTTATATTCTGACAACCATTAGACGATTTTATTCAGCTTAGGATGAGCATTGACACATGAAGAGACTGCAGGCTACGTCAAATAATCATTTTAGCTGCTATATATCCTTGAGCTTGATAAAATCGTCTAAATGTAGCTGAAATTATATAAATAAGACGTCGCCGGTACAGAACTTATGTGGCCAACTTTACATATTAAAGTGATTATGCGCTGAATTTCGGTGTGAGTATCCTAGGTTCGAGTCCTTGGAGTACCACATGTATTCATTAGTTTCATTTTCATTAATTAGTTTTATTTGTAAGTTAATTGGTGGGTTAGTGAAAAAAATATGAACAAATATGAACAAAATATGAATGTGAATGTGTTAAGAGAATGTATGTATGTGTGTTGTTGTTGTTGTTTTTCCTCAGGCTGCCTGGCCGAACAGCCCCAAGGCCCCGAGCAAGGCCAAGGCCATAACCGAGCACCCCAGCAGAACCCCCCCCCCCCCCCTGCCTACCACAATAAAGCCTGGGTGACCGAAGCCACTCCACGGCGGGGAGCTGAGGAGGGTGCAGAAACACGTACCCGGGAAACCAAAGCCCCACCCAGGGCCCTGTGCCCCTCAGCAATTATGAAGAGAAAGTTGAGGGGCAAAGGGAAAATGTGACACTTTGGTTTCCAATCTTGGTAGATTGGGAGGTCAATCCACGGAAGAGACGCCGTCACGTGAGATTTAGAAAATATATAAGTAAAAGGAACAGTCAGAGTAAGCTATGGGTATGGCAGAGATCGCTCAGTTCTCACTCTGATAGACCAGCCCATCACCACATAACTAGAACCCAATCCTCTCAGCATCAGCTAGGAAAGGCCCTAGAAAGCCGCCTTTGGCGGGGGGATAGCTCCCCTATTTCAACCCCTTTCGGGGTTGGGCACCCGCCATGTATGTGTGTAGTGTGTAGTGTGTATGTGTATGTATATGTATGTATGTGCGTGAACAGTGTGTATGTGCGTGTCTAGAGAGCATTGTGTATCACTGTTCGTGCCTGTTGATGGCAATGGATACTGTGTGTGTGTGTGTTCCTGAGGGGGTGTATATATTAATCTGGGTGAGTGTACGTCCATGTGTAGGTATTCTGTCAGTGTACTTACACTAGTTGTATTGCGGGAGTGAGCATGCTCGTTATTTCCCGCCTCCTATATGTGTAGGTGTTATATGTATCGTTGGAATGGCTGTGGATGTGTGTGTGTAGTCTGTATTTTTAGCCAATTGGCGACATCAGAAACGAAGGCTTAGGGTGGATCTGTATGGTACCATTCTCACTATAGACGGTACCGTCTCGCCCGAAGGCTTAGGTAGCCATCAGCTTAGGTGAACCATATGATACCCATCTCGCCTTGTACCATTTTTGCCAACCCCAGATGGGACGTCACAACGTCGTCCACTTATTCCAGGTACCTATTTACAGCTAGGTGAACTGAGGCTAACACATGAAAGGAGACAAGCCCAATTTGTCTCCGCCCGGCCGGGGATTGAACCCCCGACCCCTCGTGTGTGAGACGAGAGCTCTACCTACTAGGCTACGGGTGTGTGTGCGTGCGTGTGTGTAACTGTGTATGTATGTTCTTGAGGGGTTATATATATTAATCTGGGTGAGTGTACGTTCATATGTACTTACTCTAGTTGTACTTACTCTAGTTGTATTGCGGGAGTGAGCATGCTCGTTATTTCCCGCCTCCTATATGTGTAGGTGTTATATGTATCGTTGGAATGGCTGTGGATGTGTGTGTAGTCTGTATTTTTAGCCAATTGGCGACATCGGAAACGAAGACTTAGGGTGGATCTGTATGGTACCATTCTCACTATAGACGGTACCGTCTCGCCCGAAGGCTTAGGTAGCCATCAGCTTAGGTGAACCATATGATACCCATCTCGCCTTGTACCATTTTTGCCAACCCCAGATGGGACGTCACAACGTCGTCCACTTATTCCAGGTACCTATTTACAGCTAGGTGAACTGAGGCTAACACATGAAAGGAGACGAGCCCAATTTGTCTCCGCCCGGCCGGGGGATTGAACCCCCGACCCCTCGTGTGTGAGACGAGAGCGCTACCTACTAGGCTACGGGCTGTGTGTGTATGTATGTGTGTTCCTGAAGGGTTATATATTATAATCTGGGTGAGTGTACGTTCGTGTGTGTGTGTGTGTGTGTATGTGTGTTCCTGAAGGGTTATATATAATAATCTGGGTGAGTGTATGTCCATGATGAAGGTATTATGTCAGTGTGTGTGTGTGTGTGTGATAGATGTATGTATGCACAATATTTACATATTATTCACCCTAACCACACCACTAAAACAACGAACACAGACAAGTAAGTACAGCAAAGCATTGATTACCATACGGTATGTTACGTATTATGCAAATTTCTCCCCGCGGCCTAAACACCATAGATCGTACTCAAAAATCATTCCAATTTCAACGGGGTTTCAGAATGTTTTTTTTTTTTTTTTTTTTTTTTTTTTTTTTAAAGATTGAGTGAACTAGAGACCCTATAGATAAAGAGATCGATCTACCACCGCCATTTTGGTGCCACTGGTATTTCCTCTCACTTAACCCTATTAGGTGCAGGGCGGGCCAATTTGGATCCTCCCCGATTTACTCCATTAGCTTGGATATTTTAAGACGTTTCACCTCATTAGTTTGGCGATTATATGATGCTTCAACCCAATAAGGTGTCGATTTTGTCTGGGCGAGCGATAGCGAGCCTGCAATTTGGGAGAAATCGGCCTTTGGCCGGGACATCTTTCTACCGAAAAATGTACATATTTAGCTTGGAGGGGGTCTGGGGAACGTGTTTTAGTTTGAAGGGGGTTTGGAGAGGCGTTCTTTCCAAGTCTCGGGGTAAACTAAAAACACATTGTTCTAAAATGGCAAAAACAATTAAAACCCTCAATAATAATTAAACAAAATACCATAATAACCCCAGAGACGTTGCACCAGATAGTGTTAATGAAATATTTCCTTTGACGATACTCTTATTGTTTGCTGCCACATACATACCTTCGTTAAGCCGGAGTCACACGAACACTTTTTCGAGCAATGTTTACGGGCAATTATGGTCTGGAAGCTTAAATAATTACACTTTATCAGAATTTAGCCTCCTAAAATATTCTACTGTCAGTCTAGTTAACGATACCAGTGCGAAAATGTCCCGAAATAATACGAGAACATTTTTGCTCATGGAAAATTGACGGAAAAAGCGTTCGTGTGACAGCGGCTTTATTCAATTATTGTTATTCAGTCTGTCAGAGAGGGTTAACCCCTTCTGTACCGATGCCGTCCTTTTAACTTTAATGTGAGCGCTGTTAAACGACTTTGTTCAGTTTAAAAAGGGCCTCCAGCAATGAACAGGCTTCGAACTATCTCACTTATCCCTTTTTACTACCACAGATCCTTCTTAACCCTCTCCGACATATGACGCGATTTTGAGCCTATTGGGGATACTTTAACGCCTTTGTTACCATCAGGGGTATTTAGAAACCTTTAGTTTAGTTACTTCAACCTCTGCAGTTGTCTTTGAGTTAGCTGTGGGCAGAAAACTAATTTTGAAGGTAATTATATGAGTGAGAGAATTCTATTTGTTATTGCTAATCTGGCAACCTTTGCGTCATAAATGCGTGAAAGGGTTAAACTGCACAAAACCGTCTAAATATAGCTAGAAGAAAAATAAAAAGTGGTTAATGGAGATCCTAGTTAATTCATCGTTCACCCATTACTCAATCAATTAGTAGTATAAATAATTGTAACCATTCATTATTGTCATATACTTAAGTCAACCATTCAATGTTTGATAAATCATTAATTAAGCAGGATTTATGTTCCCATTACTCAGTCTAGAATACCTCACTAATCAATGTCGCAATTAAGGAATCGCCATTTGCCGTTCCACTTTCTATCACTAATTAATTTCGATAATCCGGGAACAAACTGACAATTACTCAAAATCCATGTATACAACAAGTCAACAAGTGTATTATTTACAGTCAGTAAGTTAATCAATTATTATATATAAGTAATTAGAAAATAATTAATTCAGTAATAGTTAATTCAATAAGCATGTGAGTTTGTGAAGTAACCCATACAGAACCAGTGACGTCTTGTTCATTATATTCTGGCGACTATAAGACGATGTTATGCAGATTAGGAAGGACCTTTAGCAATAATAAGACTTCAAACTATTTCCACCAATCCTTTTAACTACCACAGATCCTTCCTAAGCTGCATACTATCGTCTAAATACATCTAGAATAAAATATAACGCACGTCGCTGGTACTCAAAGGGTTAAGAAGCCGTTCAATCAGTTAGTATATCTATAAAAAATATGTCGAGTCAGTCACTTTATAAATCAATCCACCAGTTAACCCCTTCTGTACCGGCGCTGTCCTTTTATCTTCATTCTGGCTACTGTTAGACGATGTTATTCAGGTTAAAAAGGGCCTCCAGGAATTAACAGGCTTGGAACTATCTCCCTCAACCCTTTGTACTACCACAGATCCTTCTTAAACTACACAACATCGCTTTGAGTACCAGCGATGTGAGTTATATGTGTTATTCTAGCTATATTTAGACGATATTATGCAGCTTAGGAAGGATCTGTGGTGGTTTAAAAGAGTTGGTTGATATAGTATGAAGCCTTGTTATTGCTAGACGTCCTTCCTAAGGTGCATAAAATCGTCTAATAGTTATCAGAATATGATGAAAAGGAAGTCCCTGGTACTGAACGGGTTAATATAGCTAAAAAGAACGTGAAAAAGACGTCTCCGGTACAAAGAGGGTTAATCAGTCAATCGTAATCGAGTCATGCAATCAGTCTCCCAATTAGTGTCATTAAGGGGGAGGGGGGGGACGGTTTTCTGGACCCCCTTCTCCCTAATGTTTAGCCCCACTAGTTTTGAGATTTTAAGACGTTCGGCCCATTAGTTTGGGGATTTTATGACCTTTCACCCCATTTTTTTGTCAATAATAGGACCCTTCATGCCATTTAAGTGTCGATTTTTTCCTGGCGAGCGAAAGCAAGCCTGTAATTTTAGGAGGCATCGGCCTTTGGCCGGGACATTTTTCTACCGAAAAATTTACAAATCTTACTTGAAGGGGGGTCTAGGGGGTGTTTTTCTAAGCTTGATGGAGGTCTAGGGAGGAAACTAAAAAAATATATGAATAAATTAATGAATTAATAGACCAAACAAACAGCCACTGTCTCCTTAAGTGGGGCTATGTCAGAGGAATGCTTATTACATATGAGAGGGGAAGCTAATGAAATGGTAGCTAGACATTCCTCTGATATGATTGGTGGTCGGGTCATCTATATATACGTGACCTGTAAGGGGGGGGGGGGGGGAGTGAGTGAGTGAGTGAGTGAGAGAGAGAAGGGGACGATTAAAATTGAGAAGTTTGATGTTGAAGACGCGCAAACTAAGAAGGGGACATGGATCAATTGTAACAGAGAAAGAGAGAGATTTACATTTACATAGTATAGTAGATATAGCAACCCTAAGATAAAGTGGAAGGAAAGGATAGCAAAGATGAGAGAGAGAGAGAAAGAGAGAGGGGGGGGGGATTAAAATTGAAAGGAAATTGAGAAGCTTCATGTTGAAGACGTGCGAAATAGAAGAGGGACATCGGATCAAGTATAACAGAGAGAGAGAGAGAGAGAGAGCACCTATTGTAGCAGCTTACTGGCATAAAACGATAGTATATCTGACACTTTGTATGATGGCTCTCATTCAGGGCCAGGTGGGAAAGAGAGAGAGAGAGAGTGTGTGTGTGTGTATCTCATTATCGTCATCATCATCCTACTTCTGTCCCGTTTCCCCATTTCTCCCCACCATCCACACAGTATTTCAAGTTTCCTCCCTCCCATTTGCCACCATTCCTCCAATCTCCCGCCTCTCAGACAGTCTCCTCAGACCATCTCAGACTCTTTCTTCGCTCTTTTTCCGGCCAACGACGTATTTCCTCCGCAGGGAAAGTTTGGTCATCTTGTCATAAATTTACACAGTAATTCGAATACCCAAGACGATTTCCAAGTATCCATATTTGTTTTCACCAACCCACCAATTAATTTACAAATAAACCTAACTAGTGAAATCAATGAAAGTAATTTATCTTTATACTTTACATACTTTATTTACCTTAAGCAGAGCTATTCTGTCGCTATTACAATAATCAGTGTTCCTCAGAGCTTTCCCAGTGTATACCACCTCCTCTACGTAGGGTACGTAGTACCCGCCTTGCAACACAATCCCATCCCTACTCTGTGCAACTCTCCAAACCAAGAGTGAAACGTTATTCTCAGACTTTCTTCTATGCAACTGCTGAGCTCTGGAACTCTTGCCCAGAATCAGTCTTTCCCTCTTCCTATGACTTAAATTGCTTCAAACTCCGTGTGTCCAGGTATTTTAGCTCGAACGTCCCGTGATTTCGGCCCTGTCACTCTTTGAAATCTGGGGGAGGCACTCGCTGCAGACAGTTATGGTTTTTGTCTCCCTCATTCACATAGGGAAAAAAAATACAAAAATCAATATACAAGAGTAGTATAACTATTAATTGTAATTTTATATTATTTATCTTCTCTCCTGATATTAATGTGTCATTTATCTCTCCTCACTCATCTTTCTCCTTTTTATTTATTTTCTTAGTTTATTTTCTGTTTCTTTATTCATCACCTCAATTTCTATCTTCCAGTCTTCTCTCTCTCTCTCTCTCTCTCTCTCTCTCTCTCTCTCTCTCTCTCTCAAGTCGACTCTTCAGATTAAAGGCGGACTCAGGGTCGTTATAAACACTGCTAAATTATGCAAATCTCTGCTAATTCTCCTTCCTTTCCCTCATTCTTTCTTTGCACCTCCTCCTGCTCTCTCTCTCTCTCTCTCTCTCTCTCTCAAGTCGACTCTTCAGATTAAAGGCGGACTCAGGGTCGTTATAAACACTGCTAAATTATGCAAATCTCTGCTAATTCTCCTTCCTTTCCCTCATTCTTTCTTTGCACCTCCTCCTGCTCTCTCTCTCTCTCTCTCTCTCTCTCTCTCTCTCTCTCAAGTAGACTCTTCAGATTAACCCACTCCGACATATGACGCGATTTTGAGCCGATTAGGGATGCTTTAAAGCCTTTGTTACCATCAGGGGAATTTAGAAACCTTTAGTTTAGTTACTTCAACCTCTGCAGTTGTCTTCGAGTTAGTTGTGGGCAGAAAACTAATTTTTGGGAGGTAATTATAAGAGTGAGAGAACTTTATTTCTTATTGCTAATCTGGCAACCTCTGCGTCATATGAGTCTGAAGGGGTTAAAGGCGGACTCAGGGTCGTTATAAACACTGCTAAATTATGCAAATCTCTGCTAATTCCCCTTCCTTTCCCTCATTCTTTCTTTGCACCTCCTCCTGCTCTCTCTCTCTCTCTCTCTCTCTCTCTCTCTCTCTCTCTCAATTTTATATATAGATAGAGATGGATAGATATATCGATCTAGATTTGTGCTGTACCTAGCATCAGTGCATTACCACAAAGCCTACCGAAACGCAAAAAAATACCCTCATTGTTCCCTGATTAAATAGCACTGTTTGCATATTCCCATATTCAAAATAGGCTACAGGGGGGGGGGGGGGGGGAATGCCTAGTGAATTCATTGCTCAATAGGTGGCGTTCTCAGTGTGAGGGTCCGAGTCTAGATGAGACAGTGCAGCACTGGGGCGAAGCAACTTCAGAAATGGGGCTGCTTCAAACCGTGAGTGATCATTCAAGCCCCATGCATCCTGGGAAGACAAGATGACAGGGGCTGGTTGCAGCAGAAAGTGCTTCACATGTCTCACTCCTTAGACTGGAACGAGACCTCACGGGCCTCACCGTTCAATGTATAACGGATGAATGTACAGGCTCTCAGCCTATGCCCGAGAGGGAGTAGTTGGAATATAGAAGAAATTAAAGATATTTAAAACACTCCACTTGTTCCAGCATTTCCCCATCCTCTCGTATATGTTTAGATTCACCCAACGACCATCTCTATTACACACCATCACTTTACTTTTTAGTAGCATTCACTCAGCTTCCTCCTCCCACATATGACACCAAACTCTTTTACTACTCGCTGCACCTTCTCCTCATAATCCGCCACTAGTGCTGTGTCATCAGCAAACAGCAACTGATTTGACTCCTAATCACAGCCATTCTTTCCTACTAAACCCAATCCTCTACCCATAGACATAATTTTTACCACCCTCACCACACCATACATATATACATTAAACAACCACGGTGACATTACACAACCCTGTCGCAGAACTACATTTACCTCAAATCATTCACTCAACTTATTCCCTAATCTAACACACACTCTGCTCTTTTCATAAAAACTCCTGACGGCTCTTATCAAATTTCCTCCGATTTCGTAAATCCTTAGCACCTTCCAATGTACATTGATTCTCGATCCACACGATAATACTAATTTTTCCAAAATCATAAATGCCCAAAATAACTCCTTGCTTTTTGGCAAATACTTATTGCATAGCTGTCTTAGTAAAACCTTATACACTGTGACCGTGTACTCTGTCTTAGTTTTAGTCCTCCAGTCATTATAAGATGCACTGCACCCCTAAAAGGTTATTCTACAGATCCCAGATCCGTGGCCTTTATGTTTTCATTATTACATGTATTTGCAAATTTGATTCTACGACTTATTATATATTCCTTCCTGTCTAAAGCCGCTGTCACACGAGCGCTTTTTCCGTCAATTTTCCATGAGCAAGTTTTTTCTCGTGTAATTTCGGGACATTTTCGCACTGGTCTATCTATCTATATGCTCAGGCCCAATCCCCATTTTGGGGGTAGCCGACTCAAGACAGAGCAAGAACAGGGAAAACACAAAAACAACAAAACAAAAAATAAACACATAAAAAACACAAACTCACACACATCCAGGTCACCCAGGAGAAGACCCAGAGACCAGGGTTACCAAGGTCGCTCCAGCACTCCCCCGGCCCCTGACCACCCGGAGAGGTTCCGATCTCGGCAGGCAGACATGCAGCGGAGCCAAAGCCACAAGCCCTCCCACCACACTTCCAGGCACACCCTTCATATTAATCGTCTCCCCGGGCCAGGCGCCTGATGGACTATTATCTAGTCGAACTTGCGCCCGACCCCTTACTCCAAATGACCACATGTTCACTCACACTGGTATCGGTAGATTATGTTAGGTGGATGAATTCTGATAAAGTGTAATTTTCGAAGCTTCCAGACCATAATTGCCCGTAAAAATGCTCGTGTGACTTCGGCTTAAGATAAACGAATATGTCTCTTCTCTTCTCCCGTCTCATTATGTATAATTCTTATGCCTCCCTCCTACCGTCTCTATTTTCTTCCCTCTCCAACACTTCATCATTCTAAGATTTCACATTTCTACTAAATTCTCTCCACATATATTTTCCCTTGTAAGGAACTCACAATAATTTTCCATATTCCTTATCAACACATTTGTTCTTAAACACTGAATTACATTTTCATGCACACATTCCTTCAGTTGTTTCGATTTTCCTTCTGAAATTGTATTACTTGGTTACACACTCTTCTCCCCTTGTTATGCAATTAATGTTAATAATAGATAGTTAAACAAATAACCCGTTAGACTTCTAAACACACTAGGTGGCGAAATGATGTATCAAGGTGTGTTCTCCTTCTCTTTATCCTGTAACACTATTTGGTCCGATGTCTTGTAGGTTAGTATGATATTTTGTTTACTACAGAATCTCCAGTCAGTCAGTCTGTCTGTCTGTCTGTCTCACTCTAACCCATCTGTCCCCTACTAACTTCCTAACCCTGCCATGGGCACTAGTTCCAGGGCAGTATTTTCCTTTCCAATGTTCCCTTACCCACTCTAAACCACTGTTTGGACACTTGAGCCTCAGTGTTTTGGAGGACAAGCAGCCTAGAAGAGTCACTAGATCTGTTGTTGCTTGATTTCCTTTGTACTCCTTTGTACTCTCTCAGGAAGGCGTCTAGTGCACCCTCTCCCTTTCTCTTAATTACATTTCTCGCGTCTTCTGCTCCCCCGACAGTAACCAATTAGTACTTCTTATGTAAATTCTTTGTGTGCTTTCTGTGTAATCCCACTTGTCTCGCTTATGTACCTTGTGGATTTTTGTAGCTTGTATAAATTCTTTTCGCGATGATGTGTTGTTCGTGTTCTTACTTCTAATACAAATTATATGTGCACTTTTTTGTAATCCCACTTGTATTATATGCATTTTTGCGTCCTATTTATATTTGGTGTAAGCTCTCTCTGGAATCATATTTATCTATACATGATTTGCTATGCCTAATTTTACTTTTAGTGTACATTCTCTGTTTACTTTTAGTGTACATTCTCTGTTTACTCTTAGTGTACATTCTCTGTTTACTTTTAGTGTACATTCTCTCTTTACTTTTAGTGTACATTCTCTCTTTACTTTTAGTGTACATTCTCTGTTTACTCTTAGTGTACATTCTCTGTTTACTTTTAGTGTACATTCTCTGTTTACTCTCGCTGTAAAGTCACGTCTATTTATTATTGCATGTGTGTTTATACTCAGGCACATGGCCCATTCCAGACAAACTGACACAACATTTAAAGTTCCAATTCTTAGGGGCCGGGAACACTGTCGCGTTCCCTCGCCCATTTCTCTGTCTCGTCTGTTACGGTTTGGGGTTGAATCCATAACATTAAGGACGTATCTCTAGAATTAAGGTTAACTTGTCCTTAAGGGGAGATCTCCACTTGAGGGATTTTTTTCTTGACCCCTTTCTCCCTCATGTTTAGCCCCATTGCTTTTGATATTATAAAACGTTTGCCCCATTAGTTTAGCGATTTTAATAACTTTCACCCCATATTAAGACCTTTCGTGCCATTCAGGTGTCAATTTTATCCTGGCGAGCGATAGCGAGCCTGTAATTTAAGAGGAACCGGCCTTCGGCCGGGACATTTTTCTACCGAAAAATGTACAAATATATCTTAAAAGGGTCTCAAGGGGGTGTAATTTTAAGCTTGATGGAGGTCTAGGGAACAAACTAAATACCTCCCCTTAAACTATTTATTCTTAAAGTTAGTTGAGGTATAAATGAAAGTATATAAATAAAGTATAACTGATGAAAGTATATAACTAAAGTATAACTGATGAAAGTATATAAATAAAGTATAACTGATAAAAGTATATAAATAAAGTATAACTGATAAAAGTATATAAATAAAGTATAACTGATAAAAGTATATAAATAAAGTATAACTGATAAAAGTATATAAATAAAGTATAACTGATAAAAGTATATAAATAAAGTATAACTGATAAAAGTATATAAATAAAGTATAACTGATAAAAGTATATAAATAAGTATATAAATAACGTATAACTGATAAAAGTATATAAATAACGTATAACTGATGAAAGTATATAAATAAAGTATAACTGATAAAAGTATATAAATAACGTATAACTGATGAAAGTATATAAATAAAGTATAACTGATAAAAGTATATAAATAAAGTATAACTGATAAAAGTATATAAATAACGTATAACTGATGAAAGTATATAAATAAAGTATAACTGATAAAAGTATATAAATAACGTATAACTGATGAAAGTATATAAATAAAGTAGAACTGATAAAAGTAATAATTCAAATATCAAATATCCCAAGTTCTTAATTTATAATTAGTAAACCCCACTCACTAATCAGTCACTGGTTTGTATGGTTAAGCCATAGTAAAGTAATTATGTTTCAAATAAATTATGATATTCATATTCCTATCAATTATTTATGAAGGGGGGTTGTTGTTTTAGTTTACGCAATACAAATATAAATGGTAAAGTTCAAAGGCTCTGGTAAAATTATTAGAACATTTATTTACACTATAAACACAAACAACAATTAATCTGAAGTAACATAATTTAGATTTGATCTGATATGTTAAGAGATCCAAAAATAGTTATTCAAAACTAGTTAATCAAAATCTATAAATAATAGTTCTCAACAGAAATAGTGAGGACAAATAAATCCGACCAATCTTTACACTGTCGGCACATAAGACAAACCCAACTAACACACAATTCCTAATAGCCTAACTAAAGATGGCCAAAATATAAACAAAACTTAGCTGAGAAATACAGAGGTCATGGCGAAAACTATATATAAATCCAGGCAGAAGATAGTGGTAGATCCTGTCTCGTCACACTGTAGGTAACAACTGACTACTCTTCCAATATCCTGGTACCTCTTCACCTTGTAATGGTTAACAAACATATAAACACACACACTGGGCCAGCCCACAGTCATACAAGAAAGAAAGGAAACTCACACAACCAGAAAGGAAACGCCACGACCCTCAATGAACCACTAGGATCAAAACCATTAATGAGATAATAAAACTTACTGGTCCAGCTCTAATGGTCTCAACTAGGTTTCATGAATACAATATATACACTAAACAAACCAATGAACTTACTGGTCCAGCTCTAATGGTCTCAACCTCACAAAGACGACCGACGTGTCATCCGACGTAAGAGACAATTCCCCACAGACCCTGACTATACACCCTTCACTAAGCACCAGACAAAGCATATCATCCACAATCTCAAGCACTCACCCGCCTGTGGCCTAGACAACATAAGCAACATACACCTCAGACACCTGGGACCACAAGGCATACAAGCACTCACTAACATATCAAACTACAGCTATTCACACAACACAATACCAGACATTTGGAAGCATGGTATCATCATCACATTCCCCAAACCCAACAAAGCCCCCACACTACCCTCCTCGCACTGCCCCATCACACTCCTTTGCTCCCCCTCCAAAGTCATGGAACGCCTAGTATTACAACTAATTACACCTGACCTACCCCTAGCTCCAACACAACATGGCTTTAGGCCACTGCACTCCACAAACACTCTTCTCACAGACCTTACACAAAGAGCTTTTGACGGCATCAACTCAGCTAGACCACCACACAGATCACTATTAGCCACACTCGACATTAGTAAAGCCTTCGATGCCATCCCCCGCCACAACCTAACAAACAAAATCTACAACACAAACATGCACAACAACACAAAAAGGTGGCTGGCCAATTTCCTAGCAGGCAGATGTGCACACGTATCTTTTGCCGGTCAGTCATCTAAAATCAGAAACTTTCCAAACGGAGTCCCACAAGGATCCGTCCTATCGCCCGCACTCTTCAATCTGTACATGCACAATATAACTACACCCAATACGCCCCAAATAAACTTAGCCTCCTATGCAGATGACGTAACACTCACATGCACACACCATGACCCAAAAAGAGCAACAGATCTCCTTCAACCCTATCTCAACACACTACATGGCTGGTGCACTACAAACAGACTTAATCTAGCCCCAGCCAAATCCACCGCAACCCTGCTCACAAGTTGGACAGGAGAACACGAATACATCCCTCAACTCACCATAAACAACACACCCCTAACACATACACACACACCCAAAATCCTAGGAGTAACATATGATACTCATATGACATTCAAACAGCACACCACAAACATTAAAAAGAAACTGACACCCAGACTTAACGCCCTCAGGTCACTTGCGCACACAAAATTTGGACACAACAAAGAAACTACCACCACAGTATATAAACAATACATAAGATCAGTGATGGAATATGCAAGCCCAGCCTGGGCTTCTAACCTAGCTGAAACACATCATAAGTCTTTACAGACTATTCAAAACAAAGCCCTGAAGATCATTACAGGCTGCACAGCTACTGCACCCACAGATCACCTACATCAAGAAACCAAAATCCTCAAAGTCAAAGACCATCTGGACATGAGAGGCACTCAATTCCTGGCAGCAGCCTCCACGAACCAAGACCACCCACTAAACTACATGGCAACACACCCACAGACACCAAGAAATATCAAAACAACACCCAGCACAAGGTATCACACACAATTATTGTCCTCTCTCCCTCCCTGCCCACCCCGAACCAACTTCCAGAAGCACATCCATATCTCTCACCGATCCATCCACTCACTCACAGACAACACGCAGCTGCATGCACGACCTCCCGAAATCCATCCTTCCGAATCCTCCCGAGGACAGAGTCCACCTGGCCAGGCTGAGATGCGGACACCATCCAGCTCTCCTGAGCTATCAGAAGAGACTGGATGACTCCGTTGTCGACTCCTGCCCGGGATGTAACACAGCACCCCATACCATTAAACACATCATAGAAGACTGCATTTCACACAACCACTTACGCCAACAACACAATCTACACTCAATGAGAGCTCTGTGGGAAAGCCCGATCGTGGCCATGGCCTTCCTCAGGGACTCGGGGCTATTCGGCCAGGCAGCTTAGGGAACAACAACAACAGTAGGCAGCTTAGGGAACAACAACAACAACTGAGAACAGTTGTTGTTGTTGTTCCCTAAGCTGCCTGGCCTTAGGGAACAACAACAACAACTGTTCTCAGTTGTTGTTGTTGTTCCCTAAGCTGCCTGGCCGAATAGCCCCGAGTCCCTGAGGAAGGCCATGGCCACGATCGGGCTTTCCCACAGAGCTCTCATTGAGTGTAGATTGTGTTGTTGGCGTAAGTGGTTGTGTGAAATGCAGTCTTCTATGATGTGTTTAATGGTATGGGGTGCTGTGTTACTGAGAACACATCTGGACATGAGAGGCACTCAATTCCTGGCAGCAGCCTCCACGAACCAAGACCACCCACTAAACTACATGGCAACACACCCACAGACACCAAGAAATATCAAAACAACACCCAGCACACGTATCACACACAATTATTGTCCTCTCTCCCTCCCTGCCCACCCCGAACCAACTTCCAAAAGCACATCCATACTCATATCTCTCGCCAATCCATCCACTCACTCACAGACAACACGCAGCTGCATGCACGACCTCCCGAAATCCATCCTTCCGAATCCTCCCTCCCTCGCGAGGACAGAGTCCACCTGGCCAGGCTGAGATGCGGACACCATCCAGCTCTCCTGAGCTATCAGAAGAGACTGGATGACTCCGTTGTCGACGCCTGCCCGGGATGTAACACAGCACCCCATACCATTAAACACATCATAGAAGACTGCATTTCACACAACCACTTACGCCAACAACACAACCTACACTCAATGAGAGCTCTGTGGGAAAGCCCGATCGTGGCCGTGGCCTTCCTCAGGGACTTGGGGCTGTTCGGCCAGGCAGCTTAGGGAACAACAACAACAACAACAACAACAACTGAGAACATATTTTGTGGGAAGCCTTCGTTGTCACACGGTTTTTGGCTTACAGAATTGCAACTTGCACACAATTTCTTGTTTTTTCAGCTTCTCACAGTAAGGTGCAACTAGTGTCCTTGGGTGATTTATGCCAACGATTTTAGTTTTGGAAGGAGGGAATCGTGCCTTGGTGCACTTAGAGGGTGGTATGGGAAGACGCTAGTGCATCTTCTGGTGAGCGAAAGGGTTAACAATTGCTTATATTTAGCTATACAGGGTAATCACTTTGTATAATTGCCAAAATAAGTCCTGCCTCACCTCTGGAACAACAAATTTAACTTCATCTCTAGCTTTAAGATAAATTATTTGATGCATCTAAGTAAAGCTTGGATACAAACACATTTTTTTTCAGCTACATGAATGAATATACAGTACAGTACTGTACAGTATTACTGTCTATCTACAATCAGACAGAACACTACAGTATAACCTTGGATAACACTGTTAATTCATCCCGCCATGACGCCGTGCTATGCAAAACCGTGTTACATAAAGTAAAGGTTACATGGAAAATAAAGGCATTTCGTCCCAGCGACTTTCTCAAGTCCCATTTTTGAGTCTTCTCCACCCTAAACCTGACACAAATAACTAAAATACCGACCAAACAACACTCAACAATACTTCACATGCCATATGCATAAAATTTGATAGCAAAGCAAAAAGGGCAACAATTACATCCGGTACTTCTTTATTGATGAACTGATGCATAGCTCCACCACTGGTTCCCTGCTCCCTGGCTGGGAGGGTAGGCTGGCACAAAAAATACACTTGGACCGCACGGTTTTGTCCTCCTCAACACGGGTGGGGATGGAAACTGAGTTAGAAACCGTGTTAGAGCAAGGGAAAGTACCGTGCTACAGCCGGCTTGTCACATTTGGGGCACCCGTATAAGAGCCACTGTACAAAACTGTGTTACCTGAGGTTCCACTATACATGTATAATTCTATAAGTGAGTCAAGACTTTTTTATTGCCGGCTTTTACACATTTACCTGAGACTTGACTTCAGCATAGTTACTAGAATCTGGTGTGATAGATCCTGAGTAAAGGGAACTTCTGTAGTCTGCTACTATTTTGGTTACCTGAAAAAAAGACATTGCATTAATAAATAGCTTAAATTTGTATTGAACTTTAAGAAGGATTTATAGGGTGAGGGCTGGTCCAATCAGAGTGAGGTTTGGCATCCTCTACCCGACCTTAGCCGTTTTTGTCTCTCTTTTACTGTCCTACTTTTCAAGCAGGGGGCAGTGGGCTAGGAATCCTCCTCCTTTTGTAAATTTCACCTACTAAACGAGACAGACTAAGGGGCGAGGGAACGCGAAAGTGGTCCCTGAAAGTTAAGAATTGGAACTTTAAATGTTGTTTCTGTTCAGGCTCTGTCTTGAGTCGGCAACCCCCAGCTATGGGGAATGTGCCTGAGTATATACATACTGTACATACAGTATATACAATAAAGGATATACCGTATTGTACAGTATATGGCACATACTGAAATAATGTAATTCAAATGTACAGTTGGTCAAAGTTCCAGCTGACCCACCCTCGCTCTGGGGCTCGCAGAATTAGCTAGCAATACTGGTGTAGTAAAGAGGCGTGTACAGGGCTTGTGATTGGTACATCTGATTTTGGCTATATCAGTGTCAGAACATATATTAACCTAGGCAAAGGAAATATATCAATTAGTAAAATTGCATATATCTCTATTTATAATCATGGAATATCTCCAACATTTCATAGATCTGCTTAATTAATTGACACAATAATGGCTGATGGTATCCTTGAATCAAGGATACCAAGGAATCGTTTTATGAGACGAAGATATGCTGCAAAATGAATGTATTTCAACAAACAATAGTATCTGTACACATCTCATTTTCTATCTATCTACCTATAGCCATACATCATAATCCCCGAGGGGATGCCCACGAATGAATCTCCTTCATGCACCTCTGCCACTTTCTTTAATACTCACCGACACTGCAGCTCGACCAAATCTGACGGCCCCTATAGCAGCGGTCTCCAGGTCATCATAGTTGTAGGTGACGGTGGCTCCCCCCACACCCAGTAACCCAAGACGTACGAGGGTACGGTACGCCATTCTGACAAAGGACATTAAGGTACCAAAATATAATATTACAGTACAGTACTGTACAGTAGGATAAATTATGACACCCTACTAACCTTTACCAAACAGTTGCTAACCTTTACCTAGCAGTTGCTAACCTTAAGGATAAAAATATATAGGCTAATACTTGTAAAAATTGTTCCTGGTGTAAAACTGGAATTACCAGCAGGGGGCAAATAATAGCTAGCTGTGGGATAATTTTGTAAAAATTACCAGTCAAATTAAATCGAACGTAACTGCGAGCGACGAGCGTGCACCTTATGTAAATAAGGCGAACGGTATGCCCGCTAACCGGATACAGTACTATCCTACATCCTTCCCAAAAAAATTTACCGGCCGTGGGATACAATAAAAGGTTGAGGGGGGCTTCACGCCCCTGACCCCCTCATGACTTATTGTCATCATCAATTCATCATATCTATTACCGGTAGCAGCTGTCAGCAGGGGGCAAATAACAGCTGGCCGTGGGATAAAAAATTGTAAAAATTGAAGAGACCCCGGAGGCCCGGACAGCCTTTTTATCTTACCTAACCAGTAACGTTCAACAAGACTACATCGGTCTTATTTACCATGTTTTTTGTTTTTTTCTTCAAGGAATATAGTGTTTCATAGTTGTTTTACATGGTTTGAGTGGAGGATTTGCATAAACTTACCCATTATCTATCAATCTGAAAATACAGCATCAAATTGCACCATTTATTGGGTGAATCACACTTTTACAGTAGGTAAGGGAAATTGTGGGGTAAATTGGATACACGATGGGTTGAGGGGGGGCATTGCCCCCCCCCCACCCCCTCTTGATTTATTGTCATCCTCATATACTGTACTGTATGTAGATCTGTAAGGGTGCAAAAACAGGTTGCCTGTATTTCGTTGTTGTGAGTAACGCTCACGCCATTTATTGGTTGAATCGCACCCACCGCATCATTCAAAACAAGAAGAAGAGGAGTCAAGTCGAAGGATTCATTGGACGCAATGCTTTGTTTATGGTCAGGACTTATTATTTTTGTGTTATTTTTCAGTGTACAGTAATCGGGTTTTTTCAAGTGTCGATAACGAAATTCCTCCATGCGGACTAGGCTATATTGAGAAAAATAGGGCGAGTCTATTGGTCCCTATTTATTTTCCCTTATAAATTTTTTGGTAAAAATTGAAGAGACCCCGGACAGCCTTTTTACTAGTTAATTCTATTTTTTTGTTTATTTTTCTTTGATATACAGTACTGTAGTGTTGTTTAACCCTTAACTAGCGGCGCGCGACATAAGTCGAGTTATAAGAAACTGGCAAAAAATGGGTGAAAATCGAGTGAAAATGGGTGGAACAGTAATGAACCATACGTCCGACATCTGTGGCCTCCCGGCCCACACTAACTCCAGTTCCCCCACCGCACGGGAGGATGACAGTGTGACCAATAGTTCGCGAAAAGTGAACAATGTAGCAAAATCCGCTAAACTTCCATCTTTGAGGTAACACTGTCAGGGCTCCACGAGTGCTACGTAGCTGTATGTGGTGTCATTGTGTAGCGATTTCCGCCTAGTTTTCGGCACAATACAGTTCCTTTCATGCTGATGGTTGATATAGCAGTCAGAATGGCCTGAAAAGGCCCAAAACGGCCACAGACCCCCCGCTAGACAAGGGTTAATACCGAGGACCGTCGCATTTTAGTATTTTCAACATTAGCCTAACCTAACCTAACCGAAAACTAAACGGGGAACGTGAGCTGGGTTTAGACCGTCGCGTACTCATAAACAGGGAACGTGAGCTGGGTTTAGACCGTCGTGCACCCATAAACAGGGAATGTGAGCTGGGTTTAGACCGTCGGTTAGTTTTCGGTTAAGTTAGGTTAGGCTAATGTTGAAAATACTAAAATGCGACGGTCCTCGGTATTAAACAACACTCTATATCAAAGAAAAATATAAAAAAAAATATAGAATTAACTAGTAAAAAGGCTGTCCGGGGTCTCTTCAATTTTTACCAATTTTTTCTAATAGGGCGGATGTAGTGTCCTTGAAGATTATCATATGTTGAGGGGGGGCTTTGACCCCATCACCCCATTCCTCGCCCTTCCCATTAGTCCCTTAACTCCCCGCACAATGCCCGCATATCATGCTGCCCATGTGCAGCCCTCTGCAGGTCCCCAACATAAAATACACTATAGGCTAGACCTACATTGATGAATTAATATCAGATTCCAAAAATAATAGGGCTAGGCCTAGCCTAATCCTGGGAAAAATAGGCGGTAAGATCCTGTGGGTAAATGTCTATAATTGCACCTATACGAGCTAAACAAAATATTATTGTAAATAACAGGAAGGTACGACGAGGTAAGTGATGTGGTATACAGTAGGTGGCAATATGCGGAAATGGATTATAAGGGCATTCCGCCCCCTCTGACAAAAGTCTATCAATCTAGATGTGACACAGATTTTACAATGTTTCAGAGAGACATTAGCCTAACCTAACAACCTTACCTAACCTATCCTAGTATTATGGGTGGGGGCTGCTGCCCCCACTGTCCCCACACCCCCGCTGGTTGGGTAAAACGGTAGAAATCCAGTTGGGGTGGAGTGAGTAACCGTAGATTTTCGTAAGGGGGTCAGAGGGGGCGGAATGCCCTTATAATCCATTTCCGCATATTGCCACCTATACCACATCACTTAGCTCGTCGTACCTTCCTGTTAAATACAATAATAATTTGCTTAGCTTGTATAGGTGCAATTATAGAATAATTCCATCCTGTGTAGCAGACAACCGTTTTTCAGATGCCTACTTTAACCTAACCTAACCTAGTATATTAGTGTAGGCTACTAGCCTATTTATGAATGTAAAATGTAAAAATATATTGCTAGATTACCAAAGGTACGATTTTAGTTACTGGACACCTATTTGACAGGTACCAAGGATTTAATACATATTTGTTTTCGGTTTCCACGCATCCAACACCAAGCTACACCTTTTTCTGGTCCAGTAATAGTATTGAAAACGCTATAATAACTTTTTAAATGTGGTTTTCGACGAGAATAAAACGGCGCATTTGTGCCGAAAATCGGCGGCGGGAGCCCGTCGTCGCTTCGGATCATCGCGGTTTGTTTACCCAGGACGCTCGAGGTTACGGCCAGCTGTTTAACTTGCCCCCTGCTGGCCACATATTTGACGATTATTATAATTCACGGGAGGTGAGGGGGGGCAGAGCCCCCCTCAACCCGTATCCCACGGCTTATAACGCAAGTCTTGATCAAAAAATGGACCCAACAACTGGTTATAGGCCTAAGCTTAGCCATTTTAAGTCGACCGCCAAGGCGCCGGGAAGTCACTCCGAGCGTAAAGTAAACAAAGCGACGCTACTTCCACGAACGCAACAGTTGTCTTTATATTTCGTCTCATATTATCATTATTAAAGTGTCCCCATTGCTTTTTTAGTGTTTCGTACACCAGAAAAGGGTGTAGCTTGGTGTTGGATTTACTTACCAGGTAGGGCCACGCACTGTCCACGGAGCAGCTGTGTTCAGTGGGGGGCCCAAGACATGAATACGGGCACTCTAACTAGATGTACGATTAGTAGCAGTTACTGGGTGTCCGGCAGAGATAGTTAGTTTATTTTGTGCCCTCATTGGAGACTAGCTTTTTAGTTGTGTTAGTTTGTTTGAGATGGTAGTTTAGGTGTTTGAGATGTGTGTTTTAAGTGTTTTAGTGATATTCGTGGAGGGAGTCGTGTATTTCTGCTTGGAGGCGTTGCTTGAAGAGTCTGAGATGTGGTGCAGTAACGGTGTCCTCTGAAAGTGAGTTCCACCTCTTGACGACTCTGTGGGAGAAAAATCTTCTTCTGGCTTCTGAGGAGCAGTGCTGTACTTGGATTTTGTAAATGTGGCCTCTGGTGCCAGTCCTAGGGGCCATGGTGAAGAAGTCGGTGGGGTTGATGGGTGAGAGGCCATGGAAGATCTTGTAGCAGGAGATTTGGTCGTACCTGATCAGTCTGCCCCTCAACCCCTAACTGAGTGGAGTTTGAGTCTCTGTAGGCGCTCGTCGTATGAGTAGTCGCTAAGGCCGAAGATCTGCTTCGTCCATCTTCTCTGGACAGACTCTGTGACTGTGGGTCTGCTGTCGGTCAGGTAGTCTTGGTTCCAGAGTGAGGACGCAAAGTCGAGGATGGGTCTTAGGTCTAAGGTCGACCTTTAGGAGGGATAACATGAATTGGGGGGAGCGGTTTACAGTACTCCTGAACAGATTTTGGGCGACTCCTCCCACTTTGTTTACCGCCTGGCGGATATGGTGGTGAAATTTGAGGGTTGTTAACATAAGAACATAAGAAAATGGGAGTCTGCAGAAAGCCGATTGGCCTAAGCAAGGCAGATCCCTGTCCCACACAACCCCAATTACAAAGCCCAATTATAGGCTCAACACTCTAATACCCTGAGGATCATCTTACCAAAACGGTTAGAGATTAACGCAGGATTACGGGGGTCTGCAGAGCGCTGATTGGCCCAACCCTGCTGATCCCCCTTCACACCCAACCCTTCTCGTCCATATGCTTATCCAATTTTATCTTAAAGCTCCCTATCGTTTTTAATCCCACTATAGCACTTGGTAGTCCATTCCACCCATCTACAACTCTGTTACCAAACCAATATTTGCCTATATCTTTTCTGAAACAAAATTTATCTAATTTGAAACCATTGGTACGAGTTCTTTCGCTATCACTGAGCTTTAGTACATTTGTCATGTCCCCTTTGTTAATCCCACTAACCCACTTGAACACCTCTATCATATCCCCTCTAACTCTGCGTCTCTCTAACGAATGTAAGCCTAATTTCTTCAACCTTTCTTTATACGGAAGATTTCTAATATTATGGATCATTTTTGTCATTCTACGTTGTACCGGTACTCTCTCCAATGAATCTATGTCCATTCTGTAATAAGGACACCAAAATTGAACAGCATAATCCATATGGGGTCTCACTAATGACAAGTAAAGTTTTAAGATAACATCAGCAGTTCTGTTACTCACACTCCTTGAGATGAACCCGAGAATCTTGTTTGCCTTGTTTCGAACGCTTATACACTGTTGTCTAGGCTTCAAATCATTGCTAACAAACACACCTAGATCTTTCTCACAATTCGAGTTTTCTAATTCCACATTAGCTAGTTTATATTTAACATTTGTATGCATCTTTCCTATCTTTAATACCTTGCATTTGTCAATGTTAAACTTCATCTGCCAATTTACTGACCATTCGTGTAAGGTATCTAGATCCCTTTGGAGGCACTCTATATCTCTATCTGAATCAATTGTTCTCCCCATTTTGGTATCGTCTGCAAATTTACTTATCCTACTAGTTATACCTAAATCAAGGTCATTTATGTATATAACAAACAACAGAGGACCTAATACAGATCCCTGGGGGACACCACTTTTGACTGCTCCCCATTCTGACTTCGTACTATTTATGCTGACTCTCTGCTTCCTACCAATTAGCCATGACCTAATCCATCCCAACAACGCCCCACCTATTCCATGCGCCTCAACCTTTCTCATCAATCTCTCATGGGGGACTCTGTCGAAAGCTTTACTGAAATCTAAATATATTATATCATATGACTTGTCATTATCTACTTCTTCATATACCTCTGAGAAAAAACTAAGCAAATTAGTAAGGCAAGAACGTCCCTGAGTGAATCCATGCTGAGAAGAATTTATTAAATTAAATGTATCTAAGTGGTTTCTAATTTTACTAGCAATAATTGACTCTAGTAGCTTTCCTATGATTGATGTAAGACTAATGGGACGGTAATTGGATGCTATTGATTTGTCACCTTTTTTGAAGATCGGAACTACGTTTGCAAGCTTCCAAGCTTCTGGAACTATACCTGTCTCCAATGACTTGTTAAATAAAAATGTTAATGGGTAACTTAACTCATCCCTACATTCTTTTAATACTCTAGCATATACCTCATCAGGACCAGGCGATTTATGAGGTTTCAGTCTGTCAATTTCCTTAACCCGGGAGCTGCGGGGAGACTCTTAAGAGTTATCCGGCGGACTGCGGGAAGACTCTCCTGAGTAAGTAAAATTAAAAATCAACTTTTGACATCGAAAAAAAAAAAAAAAAATTTTTTTTTTTGGCCCCTGGGCCATGCAAAATCTCAGTCCTCTACCTCCCCTCCTTCCCCACTTTCCTCCTATCCTTCAGTTATCACCTATTTTCCCTATTATTCCCTTATTCTGAGGTATATTTTCGTGCTAACATTAGCGAGTTGCAAGCAGGGTGTTGTCATCACTGATGGCAATCGAGTGCAAGAGAGAGAGTATCGATCGACTGTGTCTCAGTGGCCTTGGGGGAAATTGGCGGGAAGGTAGCTTGCCTCACCCATACATTATACAACTCGCGGGCTATATCTCCGATTTTGACCATCCAAACGCTGTTTTCACTCGTTTTATTGTTGTTTCAGGTTAATACCTTTATAATCAACCCATAATAGGCGCATATGGATAATTATTAATGCTATTAATGGTACAATGAATATTTTAGTGACGGAAACACCTCAAATACGTCAGCACAGGGGGACGTTTTCAATTACCCCCGTGCGCACTTCAGAGGTTAAGCACATCATTTCTACTTATAGTAACCGTACTTAACCTATTTTCTATACTATCGCTATATACCTTACGGACTTCTGGAAACTGTGCCAAATTTTCATTAGTGAAGACGGAAAGAAATTGACTATTTAATGTACTGCACATTTCTAAATCATTTTCTGTCATTTCTCCTATCGAAGTTTTAAGGGGACCAATTACATCTCTAACCTTGGATTTATATAGTTGGTAAAAAGCTTTAGGATTATTTTTTGAGTCGTTGGCAACCTTAATTTCATAATTTCTTTTTTCTTTCCTAATATCCTTTTTTACCTGTCTTGATAGATTCTGATAGTAAGCAAGTAGGTGAATTTCGCCTTTTCTAATTTTTCTATATATTCCTCTCTTTTGTCCTAGAAGATCTAATAATAGTTGTTGGGACGAATACACCAAGGTCCTTCTGCAGGTTTGATGGCTGGATGGGCAGATGGGTTGGGTAGGCTGGTTGGTTTTGTGACGGGAGAAGCGCATATGAGCAAATTTTTCAGTGGCAAACCTTAGACCCCACGAGGAGGCAATTTCATGCAGCCGGTCGATGTTTTCTTGAAGGGTTGCCATACCACCGTGGGCTTGGCATGAGGATGATGGGCAGCTGAGGTATATTTTCAGGTCATCTGCAAATATGAAGTATTTGCAGCATAGTAGTGATCCTAGCGGCCTAGCCTATGTGGTTTATGAAGATGAGGAACAGCAGTGGCCAGTGGGCCTAAGACGGAGCCTTGGGGGACCCCGCTGAGGCGCTGAGTACTGGTCTTGCTGAGCTTGTTTTTCCGTTGATGCGCACCTTCATTTTTCGGTCGTGCAGGGAGCTCTTAATCCAGCTAAGGAGGTTCCCCGATATTCCAATGTCTCTGTTTGTTTAGCAGGGTTTGATGCCGGTGGACTTTATCAATCGCTTTCTGGAAGTCGAACAGGATGATGTCTACTGTTTCACCTTTGTCATATTGTGCGGTGATGTAGGTGTATGTCAATAGTAGGCCTAGTTGGTCGACCACGGATGCGTGGAAACCGAAAACAAATATGTAGGCTATTAAATCGTTGGCGGTACCTGTCAAATAGGTGTCCAGTAACTAAAATCGTACCTTTGGTAATGTAGCAATATATTTTTACATTTTACATTCATAAATAGGCTAGTAGCCTACACTAATATACTAGGTTAGGTTAGGTTTTGGTTAGGTTAAAGTAGGCATCTGAAAAACGGTTGCCCGCTACACAGGATGGAATTATTCTATAATTGCACCTATACGAGCTAAGCAAATTATTATTATATTTAACAGGAAGGTACCTACCTGTCAAATAGAATTATAGGTGTCCAGTAACTAAAATCGTACCTTACCAAATTATTGAGATATATATATATAGCCTACATGGTTGCTCGCTACACAGGATTATACCAAATGGACAAACTGGATTTTAGGTCACGTTTTGGATATAATGTTCTAAATGTATACTATAGCTTTGTATTAGAGTATTAGTCACCACAATATACTGTATGTCTTTACCGCTGCATATTCAATTATTTTTCCTTGGACTTTGTGGGTTAAATAAGGGTGATGGCGGCCATCTTGGATCAGCTGAGAACTAATATTTTTATTTTTTTTACCGTAGTTTTAGTATTTTGTCATATTCTATATCAATACTAACCCTGCGGGGGTCTGGGGGCGGCAGCCCCCAGGTTAGGTTAGGGTAATGACAAAATATGGCTTTAGGGGGCATGTTTTAATATTGCAAAATAATGGGTAAATATGAATTTGCAGAAGGAAAAACACCTTAAAACACACTAATCAATGAAGAAACTGATGAGAAAAAGGATTATAATACAAAAAATACATACGTGACCTAAAATCCAATTTGACCTACCAAATAGCCTAGGCTAGGCCTAGACAGGATAATAGTCAAGGACAATACATCCGCCTTATTAGAAACAATTTATTAGGGAAAATAGCGACCAATAGAATCGCCATATTTTTCTCAGTGTAGTCCACTTTACACTTTGTTGTATTCCGTCCGTTAGTGACACAGTTGAGCTGGGGCTCCACTGCGACCAGGCAGCTCCCTTTCTTCCACTCTCCATTCCAGAAGTCGGTTGGAGTTGGTGCTGGGGTATCCTGGTGTTGGTGGCTGGTCCGGTATTTTGGCCAGCCACATGTCCAAGTGTTTCTTGAAGGTGTCTGGAGACACCCCGGTCATGTTCCTGAGAGGGGCTGGTATACAGTTAACAGTCTGGTTCCATTGTATGCAAAGCTGTGATGGATCAGGGATTTGATTTTTCGTGTTGATCCCGGCGTAGTCCTCACATAGCACAGCCTCCCTCGCCTTTGGTGTTGAGTCTCTTGGATGTTTGGATTTGGTATCTTTTTTTTCAAAATCTTCCAGACGTAGATGATGATGTATCTCTCCCTACGTCTTTGAAGTGAGTACAGCTGCAGCTCCTTGAGTCTCTCCCAGTAGTTAAAGTGTTGAAACCCATGGATTTTACTGGTGAATGTCCTCTGGGTGGCTTCAATTTCTGTTATTTCTCCTACTTTTTGGGGAGACCAGAGCTGAGAGCAGTACTCCAGTCATGGTAGGACCAGTGACTTCCACAGTGTTAACATACACCTCTCATTTCTTGTGTGGAAGGTTCTCAGGATCCAGCATGCTATTTGTTTTGCTGTTGTTGTGGCTTTGGTAATATGCTGGAAAAAAGTGGCATCACTGCTCATATTTACTCCCAAGTCCTTCACTGTGTCCTTGGCAGTAATTTCTTGCTGTCCACTTTTGTAGTTGGTGTCGTTTTGTAGTGCTCTCTTCCTCCCGTACCTTAGAAGCTCGAACTTGTCTCCGTTTAGGGCCATGTTGTTTTCTTCTGCCCACTTCAGGATTTTGTCCAAGTCTTGTTGTAGTAGCTGTGCATCATGTTGTGAGGTGATTTTCTTCATGAGTCTGGTGCCGTCTGCAAATGATGAGGCTGTTGAGTGTTCCAGGTCCCTGTCGATGTCTCCTATCATGATGAGGAATAGGAGAGGTCCCAGTACTGATCCTTGTGGTACTCCGCTGATGACCCCACCTGCTTCTGATAGGCTTCCTTGAACCATGACTCTTTGTTTTCTGTTGGTGATGAAACTGTGGAGCCATCTTCCAAGGTCTCCCCCTATTCCCAGTGATTTGAGTTTATGTAAAAGGATCCCATGGTCCACCTTGTCAAAAGCTTTGGCGAAATCTAGATACAGTATATGACGTCTACATTTTCTCCGTCTTGAATATCCTGTAGGATTTTGTCGTAGTGTGATAGTAGTTGTGAAAGTCAGGAGCGGCCTTGTCTAAAGCCATGTTGACCCTCGTTGAATGCCTCGTTATCTTCCAGGTCGCTGACCATCTTAGCTCGTATTGTTCTTTCTATGATTTTAATAAGATGTGACGTCAGCACCACTGGTCTGTAATTTTTGGCTATGCCTTTACTACCCCCTTTATGTATTGGTGTGACGGTACCTTCTTTTAGGGATTGTGGTACATATCCAGTTTGGAGGGACTTGCTCCACAGCAGTTTTAGAGGCAAGGCTAGCTGATGTTTGCATTTTTTTAGCAGTTGGGCATGAAAGCATGGAGGATTTTCATTATCGATAACTTGAAAAAACCTGATTTCAAAGGAAAATACACCAAAAATCTGTCAAAGATGTCAAATAGCGGGGGTGTGGGGGCGGCAGCCCCCACCCATAATACTAGGATAGGTTAGGTAAGGTTGTTAGGTTAGGCTAATGTCCTTTCAAAGGGGTATAGTCTAGTAAACACTAGGATAGCCTATACCTGGTCAGAGGTAAGAAGAAGAAGAAGAGTCCTGATGTAGTCTCCTTGAATGTTACCCTAGACAGTTGCCTAGTCACCCTAGTGACATTAGGCCTCGCCTAAAATAAAAAAAAATCCAAGATACCCTAGCAGCCCTGAGGGTTATACTGATGTTTTGGCCCGACAGTTAGCCCATCGATCTTTTTAGGCCTAATAGGTCCGGTAGAGCATATACATCATTGCTATATATGTCATTAAGAGCTGAAATGTGTTATAAGGGAGAAAAATAAATACTAAAATACATATACAGTATAGGCCTAGGCCTACTGTAAATCAATAAGTTTTTCAGCCAGTACCCAACCAGCGGGGGTGAGGGCGGCAGCCCCCACCCATATACTAGGTTAGGTTAGGTAAGGTTGTTAGGTTAGGCTAGCCTAATAGCCTAGCACATTAGGCCTAGGCTAAAAAAAAAAAAAAAAATAGCCTATCCTAACCCTAGGCTACCAGCGGGGGTGTGGGGGCGGCAGGCTGGCAGCCCCCACCCATAATACTAGGATAGGTTAGGTAAGGTTGTTAGGTTAGGCTAATGTCTTCCCAATCCCAAAGTTGACTATTTTTATAACATAAGATATTAGGCTACCCACTCCACCCTTGTGAAATCCGAGCCAGGTTTCGTCAAAAGTTGGCTCGGGTATTTACAAAATTGGGTTTTAGGCTATGGGTTTGCAATTTGGGAAAACCCGAGCCAAGTTTGGACATTTTTTATTTTAATACCACGAATTTTCAGTGTTTTTTATAAGCAAAATTAGTCATTTGCATCAATATATAGTGTTTGTAATTAATTAGAAATCTCGGGAAAACCTATTTTCCCCATTAGGCCTATCGATCAATGTTGAGACACACCCCCCAATAGTGATTTGAAAAGACATTAGCCTAACCTAACAACCTTACCTAACCTAACCTAGTATTAAGGGTGGGGGCTGCCGCCCCCACACCCCCGCTGGTTGAGTGCTCCCTTAATTTAATAAAAAAATAAAAAAAATTGGCTGTTGATTATACGAATGTGAAAGAAAAGTCTATGAAGTCTATGGTGTTTACTCTGTAATGTTCAGCTTGATTATACATTGATAACGGGAAAGTACCGTATTGACAACCTTGTTACGAAAATTAAATTTTAGTAGTACAGTACCATACTTTTATATTAGGTCTGGAAAAATGTTATTTTAACCCTTCGACCCCGGGTGGTACACGTGTGTACCATTTTTTTTTGGCCCGAGGAACCCGGGTGGTACACCACTGTACCATTGCTTGCGTGAGTGCTTTTCGAATGGCGCGCGTACAAATTTTGCTCCGTGGTCACCAGGCGGCGCTACCAGACAGCATGTACGCCAGTCTCTACCCTGCCGCCAACATGGATACTAGCCCAAAAAGTGATTCCCTTGTGTCCGATTCCACACTCCCTTCGACGCCTGCCCATGTTCGTCGCGCCCTAACGCGAATGCACGCACAAGATGCGTTGACTCCCGGAGGTATTGAAATAGCTTTGAGGAGTTATGAACGTGGTGAAGGCAAAAAAAGTGGTGATGACTTGGGCAGTGATAGCTCCGAGTCTTACGAGTCTCACTATAGTGAGGATTTTGACGATATAGAAGAAATCCGTGAAAGAGACGCGCTTTTTATTGGATTTGAGCATGACTATGAAAGTGATGATAGTACTGAACGTGACATAGTTGTGCAAGGTGATGAGAGTCTAGTGAGAGTGAGCGAATGGGACAGCACTAGGTCGACTACCAAGTTTAGGTTGAGTGACACGACACCTAGCCCTTCGCCAGCTAAATCCCCATTCAAGATACGTTTCTATAAGAAACAAGTGCTCAAAAAGGCGGCCGCGGCAGCCAGGAAAGAGGCCCTAAAAGTTGGTGAGGGAGCAGTGCGTGAGGGTGCCAGTGAGGCTGCGCGTGAGGCCGAGGTTGACCCGCCATTGTCTTCCTTATCTACCCACGCCACCCAAGTTGCCCCAGGCTCCCGCCATTCTTCCCCACCACCACCAGCACTGCCTAGGGTTGAGGAACCCCCACTTTCGGCCTATTTACCCCCTATTTCCCCCGAGAGGAGACATACTACTAAAGAAAAGGGAAAAGGGAGAAAATATGTCAAAAAAGGAGCTACAAGTAGGCGCTCTTTGTTCGAGGCTCCCGCGGCTTCCACCCCTGCGGCTTCCACCCCTGCCGCTCCCAGCCATACGCCCCCGCAAGTTTCCCCAGGGTCCACCCCACCTCTCCAGCCTACAACAGAGGTTCCTCATGATGTGTTTGACCTCGCATCCATACCTGCACCTACAGACACTGAACCAGTGCTGTCTAAGACTCGTCGTAGGCCAAGGAGCCCCGAACCTCTGTATGAAGATGACAGAGCCTCATCTCCCACTCCTTCCCCACCTCGCCGACCTACACGCCGCCCACGCATCATTCGTTCCCCGCAAGAATATGAGGGGGGCTCTGAAGATGAAGGGCACCTCACAGACGACTCTGGCCATGATTACCTGGGTCCACCGTCAGGGCAAGATGACGGCTCTGACGACAACGACGATGACGAATTTATGGACATCGACGACCCTCAACCCAGACGCTTTGCCCAGGGCCGTCGTGCTCCTGGCCGCCCTGGCCGCCTGGCTGGCCGCCGGGCTGGGCCTGGGCGCCGTCGCGCTCCTGGCCGCCCTAGGGTTCGCGCCGCCAAAGTTCGTGGGCGTGCTGCCCCCGCTGTAGCTCCTCGTCAGCGTCGCCAGAAGGACGGATTTTATGTTTTCAACTGGCAGGATGTGGCTGCTGATGAAGTCATTGACCCTGATGTAACCCCTTTTGATGAGGTACAGGATGCTCCAGGAGTTACCCCAAGTTTTCCTGCAGGCCCCAATGCTCGACCACATGAGCTTTTTGAGGCTTTTTTTGATAAGGAGGTTACTGACTTTGTCATAAAAGAGACAAATAAGCATTACCAAATCCAGGTTAACTTTTTTGGCAAGGTGACCAAGGGCCACATGAAGCGGTGGACCCCAGTGACTCATCCCGAGTTCATGGTGTTCCTGGCAATCACCATGCTAATGCCTCATGTGAAGAAGCACAGGTTGGCTGACTATTGGATCACCAAAGATCTAATATCCACCCCTGCCTTCGGGAAATACATCTCTCGGGACCGGTACCTCGACATCCTCGGAGCGCTCCATCTTGTCACCAACACCGACATGCATCTCCCTGACAAACTGTGGAAAATTAGGACGTTGTACGAGATGATGAGAGAACGTTTCACGTCCTACTTCATGCCCTTCTGCAACGTCTGTATTGACGAGTCTCTTGTGCTGTTCCGGGGAAAGCTGAGCTTCAGGCAGTACATCCCCTCAAAGAGACATCGCTTTGGTATAAAGTTCTTTGTGCTGTGCGATTGCCAAACTGGCTATGTCCTGGACTTCCTGGTCTACAGCGGGAAGGAAGGGGACGTGGCAATAGACCCCCTCATTGGCTTTGGCGGAGCAGTGGTTCAAGCCATGATGAACCGGTACTTCGAAAAGAATCACGTCCTCTACACGGACAACTACTACACGTCCCCCACTCTCTCAAAGTACCTCCATGAGCGCCAGACGGGGACTGTAGGCACAGTACGAGGGAAAAGGAAGGGCATGCCAAGTTTCCCTCCTAAAACAAAGAAAGGCGATGTCTTCAAGAAGAAGTCGGGACCCATTCTGGCTATCCACTGGCACGACCAGCGGAAGGTCAACATCCTGAGCACCGTCCACAAGGGGGAAATGGTTGAGACTGGCAAGGTGGATCGCCGCACCAAAGTCAGGGTGACCAAGCCCGATGCTGTCCTGGACTACAACATCAATATGAGGCTGGTGGACAAGTCCGACATGCAGATAGGCTTCATCGACTGTCTGCGTACCTCGTGCAGATGGTACAAAAAGTTCTTTCTGCACATGGTGGACATGTCAATGCTGAATGCCTATAATATCTACAGGCTTCGGAATCCGCGCACACCCAGGAAGTTCAGTAGCCTGCGGAGGTTCCAAAAACAGGTGTTGGTGGAGCTCCTGGACAGGTATGCTATGCCACAGAGGGCAGTGGTACAACCTGGGCGCCCCGTTCAGGACCGCATGCAGTGTGCACAGTATCTAAATGTGCACAAGCTCGGTTACCTGCCTCTGGAACGAGATGGAGTCACCATTAGCAGAAGGCGGTGCCATGTCTGCTGGAACAGCCAGGTGAGGCCGAGGAAGCAGAAAAAGACCAATATGCAGTGTGTGGAGTGCCAGCTGTCACTATGTCCTATACCGTGCTATGCTGAATACCACACCAAGCAGGAGTACTAACTAATAATCATAGTGAAAGTACCAAAGACTGACAATATGTATGTATATAGGCAACAAGTGGAAATAAAACAATGTACAGGTGTATTGTGATAAAAAAAGTCATGTATTATGAAAACATATATAAATAAGTGAAAAAAGACACAATAAATTGTATATAAAACGTTTACAAAGCATATAACTAAGTGAAAGTGACACATGACATAATATTAGATGGCCAAAGTATAATAAACACCTGTGATAACGAATAATCAGTGCCTAATATAACAATAACCTACCTCAATTACTAATAAAATGTACCGTATCAAGTGAAAATGAGCATTATCAGTGAAAGTGACACTCTCTCAAGCATATTTACCAAAGTGAAAGTGACACACGAACTAATATTAGATGGCCAAAGTATAATAAACACCTGTGATAACGAATAATCAGTGCCTAATATAACAATAACCTACCTCAATTACTAATAAAATGTACCGTATCAAGTGAAAATGAGCATTATCAGTGACAGTGACACTCTCTAAAGCATATTTGTCAAAGTGAAAGTGACACAAGACCTAAGATTTGATGGCCAAAGTATAATAAACACCTGTGATAACGAATAATCAGTGCCTAATATAACAATAACCTACCTCAATTACTCATAAAAACTACGGTATCGAGTGAAAATGTGAAATATTAGTGAAAATGATAGCCTAATACACATATTTTATATAATTGGACTACAAATAACTATAATAACATCACTATCAATACATAAAATCGCCTCCGGGAGGTAAAAAGTTTGGCGCGACGAGCCGCGGCCTGGGCCAAGGCGACGCATCCGAACGCGGGATGATTTTCACGCATAAAAATCACTCCACTTCCCGCGCTCACCATTATGCAATCACTTGGGCTAGAGACCTCTACTCAACGGCATTCTACACATGAAGGTTTGTGCTACATTTTTCTGTTTTTTTTATAACTTTGTGTAATGTATTTCAGGAGTAACATGTGAGTCAACTTGTACCAAAATTCCTGAAAACCCCCGGACACAGAGTACAGTTACGATATTCCCTAGCCGGGGTCGGAGGGTTAATACCACGAATTTTCCGAGTGTTTTTTATAAACAAAATTGTTCATTTGCATCAATATATAGTGTTTGTAATTAATTATAAATCTCGGGAAAACCTATTTTCCCCATTAGGCCTATCGATCGATGTTGAGACACGGCCCTTCCCCCCTATAGTGATTTGAAAAGACGGAAATTTTTTATTTTAATACCACAAATTTTCAGAGTGTTTTTTATAAGCAAAATTGGTCATTTGCATCAATATATAGTGTACGAAATTTGAAGGTAAATATGGGGAAGAGCAAGGTTATGGTCTTCGAAAGGGGTGAAGTCATAGAGTGTGAGGTGAAGCTGAACGGTCAGGCTATGGAGATCGTCAACTCTTTTAAGTATCTGGGCAGTGTGTTGAGTAAAGATGGGACTATGGATGGAGAGGTGCGGGAGAGGGTACAACAGGGGTTAGAGGGTTGTAGGAACGCTAAAAGCAGTAACAAGAAATAGGGTGGTCAGTATGGAAGTGAAGAAGTCCTTGCATGACAGTGTGGTAATCCCGACACTGACTTACGGAAGCGAAGCATGGACGTTGGTTGAGAGACTCAGACCAAGAGTGAGAGCAGTGGAAATGAATTACTTAAGGAGTGCGTGCGGAGTTACATGGAGGGATAGACAGACTAATGAGGAAGTAAGAAGGAGGTGTGGTGTGGAGGTAGATGTGCTGGAAAGTGTGAAAAGGAACAACTTGAGATGGTTCGGCCATATGGAACGTATGGAAAGCGAGAGAATGACTAAGAGGGTGTACGAGAGCGAGGTGGAGGGACAGAGGGGGAGAGGTAGACCGAATATGAGGTGGAAGGATGGAGTGAGGAACTACATGAAAGAAGGCGATGCTGGTTGGGGGGAGGGGCGTCGACTGACTGGGGACAGAGGTGCATGGGGGCGGTTCGTTCGTGGCCACCCCTTCGGGGATCACGGCGTCAGGCAATAGATAGATAGATAGATATAGTGTTTGTAATTAATTAGAAATCTCGGGAAAACCTATTTTCCCCATTAGGCCTATCGATCAATGTTGAGACACGACCCCCAATAGTGATTTGAAAAGACATTAGCCTAACCTAACAACCTTACCTAACCTAACCTAGTATTAAGGGTGGGGGCTGCTGCCCCCACACCCCCGCTAGTTGAGTGCTCCCTTAATAAAAAAAAAAAAAAAATTGGCTGTTGATTATACGAATGTGAAAGAAAAGTCGATGAAGTCTATGGTGTTTACTCAGCAATGTTCAGCTTGATTGTACATTGATAACGGGAAAGTACCGTTACGAAAATTAAATTTTAGTAGTACAGTACCATACTTTTATATTAGGTCTTTCCGAGGGTTTAACAAATTTTCATATGATCTTTACAGCTATCGATGACTGAAAGTACCGTATTGACAACCTTGTTACGAAAAAGACATTTTAGTACCATACTTTTTTATTAGGTTTTGCCGAGGGTTAAAACAAATTTTCTTATGATCTTTAGAGCATATAGATTCAATATTTATCTTCAAATATATCAACAAAATTTGTGGTATTAAAATAACATTGAACCGAAAAGACATTAGCCTAACCTAACAACCTTACCTAACCTAACCTAGTATTATGGGTGGGGGGCGGCACCCCGCTGGTTGAGTACTAATCCGTTAGTTAATAAAAAAAAAATGGGATGTCTATAATACGAAGGTGAAAGTCGATGAAGTCTACGGTGTTTACTGTGCAATCTTCAGCTTTGATTGTACATTGATAACGAGAAAGTACCGATTGACAACCTTGTTACGAAAATTAAATTTTAGTACCATACTTTTATATTAGGTTTTTCCGAGGGTTTAACACATTTTCATATGATCTTTAGAGCTATCGATAACTGGAAGTACCGTATTGACAAGCTTGTTACGATTTTTTTTTTTAGTACCATACTTTTTTATTAGGTTTTGCCGAGGGTTAAAACAAATTTTCTTATGATCTTTAGAGCATATAGATTCAATATTTATATTCGGTAAACCTGACTTTTTGGACCGACAGCGATTTTAGTAAGTTTTATTTTGTTTTTTGTAATTTTTCCTTCAGATATAGTGTTGTTTTATACTGAAGAGGAGCGGAAATGAGTATTTACCCATTATCCAACAATCTAAAAACACGCCCCCCACAAGTGGGGAGGGCTATGAAGTTCAGGGAAAATGAGGGGTTAAAAGCGTAAAAACACAATAATATAGCGTTTTGTATTAAAATTTGGCTCGGGTTTTCCCAAATTGCAAACCCATACAACCCAATTTTGTGAATACCCGAGCCAACTTTTGACGAAAGCTGGCTCGGATTTCACGGGGTGGAGTGGGTAGCCTAATATCTCATGTTATAAAAATAGTCAACTTTGGGAAGACATTAGCCTAACCTAACAACCTTACCAAACCTATCCTAGTATTATGGGTGGGGGCTGCCGCCCCGACACCCCCGCTGGTTGGGTTAGATTTTTTTTTTTTTTTAATGTTCTAGGCTATTAGCCTAACCTAACAACCTTACCTAACCTAACCTAGTATATGGGTGGGGGCTGCTGCCCCCACACCCCCGCTGGTTGGGTACTGGCTGAAAAACTTATTGTTTTACAGTAGCCTAGGCCTATACATGTATTTTAGCGTTTTTGTTTTTTTCTCCCTTATACTGTAATACATTTCAGCTCTTAATGCCATATATATAGCAATGATGTATATGCTCTACCGGACCTATTAGGCCTAAACAGATCGATGGGCTAACTGTCGGTCCAAAACATCAGTATAACCTTATATTCAAATATATCACAAAAATTTGTGGTATTAAAATAACATTGAACCCCAAGTTTTGATACAAAACGCTATAGGCTAGGCCTAGCCTATTAGCCTATTGTATTTTTACGCTTTTAACCCCTCATTTTCCCTGAACTTCATAGCCCTCCCCACTAGTGGGGGACGTGTTTTTAGATTGTTGGATAAAGGGTAAATACTCATTTCAGCTCCTCTTCAGTATAAAACAACACTAGCCTATATCTGAAGGAAAAATTAAAAAATACAAACTAGCCTAGGCCTAGGCCTAAAACTTACTGAAATCGCTGTTGGTCCAAAAAGTCTGGTTTACCGCCCGGAGCCCTAGCTTACACAGACACAAGCTGCACGTGGTTTCTAACGGTATAAAAAACTATTATCGGTAAATTTCTATAATTGCACCTATACGAGCTAAACAAATTATTATTGTATCGAGGTAAGTGATGTGGTATAGGTGGCAATATGCGGAAATGGATTATAAGGGCATTCCGCCCCCCTCTGACAAAAGTCGGTAAATCTACAGTTATACTACCCCTCCCCCACTACCCTCCACCACCTCCCCCATTCAAAACACGCCTTTTAGCGTGTTTTGGGATGGTTCAGCAGACGCGGAAACTGGAAAAAAAACGTATTTTGATAAAAAAATGATCACCAACCAGATACGAGTTTTTCAGGTAATTTGTTGTTGTTTTTAATTTTTTCTTTGATATACAGTGTTGTTTAATACCGAGGACCGTCGCATTTTAGTATTTTTAACATTAGCCTAACCTAACTTAACCTAACCTAACCGAAAAGTAACCTGTCTCCGAGACCGTCTAAACTCCCCCTCACGTTCCCTGTTTATGGGTGCGCGACGGTCTAAACCCTGCTCACGTTCCCTGTTTATGGGTTTGCGAAGGTTTGTAATACTTCAATGTATCTATTTCAAGTCAAATATACATTTCCGCGCATCATCAAACCATACTAAGTCTACTACTAATAATATTAACCCATTAGTACCAACAGAATAGCGACAAAATAGGGGTAGTATAACTGTAGATTTATCCAAAAGTCTATCAATCTAGATGTGACACGGATTTACAATGTTTCAGAGAGACATTAGCCTAACCTAACAACCTTACCTAACCTAACCTAGTATTATGGGTGGGGGCTGCCGCCCCCACACCCCCGCTGGTTGGGTAAAACGGTAGAAATCCAGTTGGGGTGGAGTGAATAACCGTAGATTTTCGTAAGGGGGTAAGAGGGGGGGGGGGGGGGGCAGAATGCCTTTATAATCCATTTCCGCATATTGCCACCTATACCACATCACTTACCTCGCCGTACCTTCCTGTTAAATACAATAATAATTTGTTTAGCTCGTATAGGTGCAATTATAGAATAATACCCATTATCATCTTCCGGTCAACATTCCAAAACACACGTAGTCTACCTATTTCGTCATCAAAATTACGCAACTCAGGCACCTAGCCACCTACTTCCCCGATGATATAGCCTAGCCTAAGCCTATCATATTGGCAAGGGTAATTAATATCAAGAATGTCATATCTAAAGTACAAATTGCTGTAGCTAATCTAGAGAAAATGCTTTGAAACGTAATTATTATGTTGTACACGTAAATTACCGCTTCTTCTTCTTCTTGTGGAGTTGCTGTCCCCTCTCAAAGCCAGCTCACCTATGCACCGGTGACTTCTCCAGAAACAGCTAGAGCTAGATTTAAGAATTAGTTTAGAAATTATGTAGTCATAGAAAGGATAGTTAAAGACAAAGAATTGAAGTATATAGCTTAAGCAGAACTCTCCCCTCCTTATTTTACCCCCTCCTCCACCCCCCAATATCTTGTTCTCTCCTTACCTTAATTTAACTTTTCCCCTCTCTACTATTTAATCTCATTTTTCTTCCTCCCCCGCTCTGGTCCCCTTCTCCCCCCTCACCCTATTCTATTCTATTCCTTTTTCTCTTCTGCCACACCTGCTCCAGGAATCTTTTCACTACCTTCATTCTTTTCCCCATTTCCCCATCTACCCCCTCTTCTGTCCCGAGACCTAACACAAATTTTACACCCTCATCCTCCTCCTCTTTCTGCTCTTCCCATTCCCTCTCCCCTACCACCCGTTTCAACTCATCTTCCAACCCCTCTCTCTCCTCTGCATACCCCTGGCACTCTGTCACTATATGTTCTATTGTCTCCTCCACTCTCCTCCCTCCCACCTCACACTGTAGACACTCTTTCACCCCCCCATTCCACCTCCATGTTCTCTTATTTGTCTCTAATGCTCCTGCCCTAGCCTTAAACAGTAGTTCAGCTCCCCAACTTCCGTCATAGAACTCCTCTTTTCTCGGTATCCCCTTGCTTCTATATCTTATCAGTGTACTTTTCTTCTCCATATTTCTCTTCCATTCCTGTCTTCCTACTTCCTTCACTCTCGTTCCTATCTCTTTCTCTAGTCTCCTTCCCTGACCTAGTCCTGCATTACTCCCTACATCTCTCCACTCCTCTCCCACCCTTCTTTGTTTCACTCCTATTTTGTTCAGTTTTCTCTTACACTCTTTTGCCCATCTACTCTTCCCCTCCCCCCCATTCATTCACTCTCCTTGGCCACCTATGATCCTCCATCTCCTCCAACCTACTCTTGTACCTCAACTTTGCCTTCGCCACTCTCTCCTCAAACGTACTCCATCCCATCTCCCCTCTCACTGCTTCATTTGCTGTCCACCTTCTTGCTCCTAACCCCATTCTTCCTATTTTATTTTGTCCCGTCTCCAGTCTATTTATTTCACCCCCTGTACTCCCTCTCACATCCATCCCGTACATTATTCTCGGCACTTCAAAGTCCTTCCACACCTCTCTTACTATTTTATATTTATTTACTCTGGTTTTTGTCACATTCCACAGTTTCCCACTACACTGCTCCACCTTCATGATTTTCTCATTCATTGTCCTTTGTCGCCCTTCCCTCCCTATCCATACCCCTAAATACTTCACTTCCTCCCTTGTTTCTATTCTTTCCCCTCCTATCCTCATTTCTACTGCCTCTGGTCCATTTACTACTATCATACTGCTTTTCTCTACACTGAACTTCATTTCTAGGTCTCTGCCAAACCTTTCCGCCTCCTGTAACATTTCCCCCATATCTTCCTCTGTCTCTGCTGTCAACACAACATCATCAGCAAACGTCAGAATTGCTAGCCTATACTGCCCTATTTTCACTCCTTGACCCTTACTCTTAATTCTCCTCACCAACTCCTCCATGCACATTGCAAAAATTAGTGGTGACAGGTTACATCCCTGCCTTAACCCTTTCCTTCTCCTGATTCCTTTCACTGCAATATTTTTCCACACAATCTCTGTCTCCGCCCCTTCATACATATTCATTATCATGTTCCTTATCTTCCTACTCACTCCTAGTTTCTCCATCACTGCTTCTGCAACTCCCCTACTAATCTTATCATATGCCTTCTCCACATCCAAACACACTATAAACACACATTTCCCTTGCTTTGCCTTTTTCTCTATAATCTCATCTAATATAAATATATTGTCTGTTCCTCTTCTCCCCTTCCTAAACCCATTTTGCTCTTCACTAAGTAGGATCCTTTCTTCTACATACTCTCCTACCCTCTCCTTTAGTATCCCATAAAATATCTTATTTATTATGTTTATTACCGTTATTGGTCTATAACTCCCCATTTCGTGCACATTTTTTGCTCCTCCTTTGTAGATCAATGTGACCCTTTCTTCTTTCCATCTTGCTGGTATTTCTTCCTCCTCCCATATTTTATCAAATAGCTTCTTCAACATCCTAACTATCATCTCCCCTCCTTCAATATACATCTCTGCTGTTATCCCATCCGGTCCTGCCGCTTTGTTTCTCTTCAGCTTCTTCACACTCCTCCTAATCTCCTCCTCACTCACCATCTCATTCATATTTTCATCTATTTCTTCCTCATTTAGTTCAATATTCCATTGCCCTACTCTTATTTGGTCATTTACCCCTCCCACTATCTTTTTATTTCCTCTCCAATTTTATTTACATCCCTAACTTTTTCCCCACCTACATTCAGCTCCACTACTACCTTTTCCCTCCTTTTTTCTCTTTTTAGCCATCTATACCACTCAGCTTTTCCTTTGTCCCCCTTCTCTTTTATCCTGTCAATTTCTTTCTGTTCGTGCTTCTCTATTGCTCCTCTTCTTAATTTTTTTGTGTTTTTCCTTTCCCTCTCGTATTCTTCCCTTGCTATTCGAATTTCCTCCTCACTTATATTTTCCCCTCTCTTTTTCCCCTTCTCCAACTCTTTCCTAATCCTATTCCTCTCTTTCCTCTTCTTCCTCGCCTCCTTAATGTCTGTATTCCACCATCCTTTCATTCCTCTACCTTTCCTCCCTATTTTCTCCTTCTCTAACACTCTCTCTGCTACCTTATTTATTTCCCTCTCTATCCTCTTATCAATTTGCATTGCACTCCCTCCCCCTACTTCATCTATATCCATATTCCCTATTTCCTCCCTAAACCTCCCCCACTCCGCCTCCTTCATTTTCCATCTTTCTGGCTTACTAGCCTCTCTACACTTCTCTATCTTCTCCTTGTGAGACTTTATGCTGTATCTTAGTTTCAGCAGGTTATGGTCACTGTTTATTTCAAAGTTTCTTTCTTCATCCACTACCATTTCTATCACTCTCTCTCCTGCTTTCCTGTTCACTAATATATAATCAATAGCTGACCTCCTCCCTTCTCTTCCTCTCCATGTTACTTTCCCCTCCGCCTCTACCATATTCAAATTTTCTAACTGCTCATCCTCACATAGGTCTAACAATAACTTCCCATTCCTATTGATTTGTTCCCCTAAGATTCCTGTGTGAGCATTCATATCCCCCATTATTATGATTTCATCTTCGTTTCCTCTCATCACAGCCCTTATTACTTCGTATCCGACCACCCTTTGCGAAAGGGGCTTCCTACGATCAAAGATGGCCGCTACGACGCTTCGTGAATACCAGCGTTGAGACGTAAGGGAACGGTAAGGTATGAGTAAGGGAGTTTTCGGATCGTACGACCGTTAGTGAATCCACCTCCTGGATCGCCCCTTGTCATTTTGTGCCACCACACTTTAATGAGAGTGGTTGTTATCAGACTTTGGGGTGACACAAAATGCAGCTTTCCTCAACCCTGTGGAGCTTGATATTGGACACCCTTTTATGACATTTGGGTGTGAAATACGACACCATTTCCAGTCTATCGGAGATAATGATGGTAAAGGAAAATGCGGCATTAGATAATTATTATTGCGGGACTTTTATTGGCAAGATTTATTGGTACGTCTGGTGTACCAATATGGCGCTTTCTTACGCACTACTGCCATTTAGTTTATTCAGTTTTCTGTATGTATACCGCAGAACTTTACGTGTTGAATTGTCATTAATCTCCATATTATGAACTTAAAACCGATTAATTATAGGCTTGAGGTGAATATTGAGGTATGTAATAATTAAAAGAACGCTTTGGCCAAGTTATCTGTGAAAAGTAATAGCAGAAACACTACCTCAGTAGGGTACCTGTATAATAGGGTTATGTGACATTGACTTATGGACGCCATATTGTTTCTACCCACATTTACATTTTTTTTTTCAGCGTATACAGTATACAGTACATCCTATATTTTTCTATTAATTCTATTAAGTCTATCAATTTATTTCGCAATCCACCAATCTACGTCTATCAGAGCACTTAACACTATCTGATCCGACGTCTTGTGGGTTTTATGATGTTTTGTTGAATTATTATTGAGGATTTTGCGTGATTTTACCATTTTCAAGCAATTAATTTTAGTTTGTCCCCTAAGCTAACAAAAATGCCTTCCCAGACTTCCTTCAAACTAAAAATGCCCATCCAGACCTCTTGCAAACTAAATTTATTAATATTTTTCGATAAAAAAATGTCCAGGCCGGATATGCCGATTTAATTTAATTAGCAGGCCCGCTATCACTCGCCCAGAACATCAATACCTGAATGGGGCTAAGCATATTATTTTCGTCAAACTACTGGGGTGAAACGTGATAAAATGGCCACAACAATGCTAATTGATGTTAATTTTCCTGTATTCCTTCTCTCTAGTCTTAAGGGGCCCACCTCGTTTTGTTTTCTTCTCTCTCTCTCTCTCTCTCTCTCTCTCTCTGGGTTGTATTCATTCGGCCCCATTCACCATATTGTTTTGAGACGTTTATCCCATTCCAGGAGTCGATTTTTTCCTGGCGAGCGGTAGCGAGCCAGCATATTTGTTATAATGTTTTTGTCAGCAGGCTAAACTTGTACATTTTTCGATAGAAGAATGTTTCCGGCTTTCCATACAATGCTGGCTCGCTATCGATCGCCAGGAATATATCGACACCTGGATGGGGCTAAGCGTCTTAAACAGTAGGCTGAATGGGGCCGAATGGATACAAGCCTATGGAAGAAAGAAAACAAAAACAGGTGACCCCCTTAAAACAAAATTACCCCGGTTTGACGCTTGGTATGTAACTTCGGCCATGCATCCCTGTGGTGTATTGTATAATTATCAGAGTCCAGAGAATATAGTCCTTTAACCTTGATCATTATTAAGGTACTCCAGACCTCAGTAGTCCTTTCTCGATATAAATCTAGACAGTCTTGTATTATTTTATTTATACATCGATTTATTTTTCAATCCACTGTCTATCAGAGTTATTCATATTAACTGCCCTGACGTTTTGTGGGTTATTATGACGTTTTATTTATTTATTATTGAAGATTGTTCATGTTTTGTTTTTGCCATTTTTGAACAATGCATTTTAGTTAACAAAAATGACACCCAGACTTTCTTTAAACTAATAAAAATGCCCAGCCAGACCCACTTCAGGCTAAATTTGTACATATTTTGTTGTATAAAAAAATGTCCCGACCGAAGACCAATATCTTTTATTAAATGACAGGCTCACTATCGCTGCATGGGGTGGTCTTCCAAACTAATGGGGTGAAACGCCTTAAAATCTCCAACAAAATAGGGTAATAGTCCAAAAAGACCCTATTATTTGAATTTGGTATCCACCGATCTATGTCTTATATTCTAGCATTTAAAACACTTGTTCGGTCACATTACTGCGACACTCTCGATCTGCGATCCACACACTTACAATAATATCAATAAACTAGAGGCCATACAAAACAAAGCTGCAAAGTGGATCAGACGTGATTACAAATACACTACATTTGTTACTTTGCTTAACCCGGGAACTGCGGGGAGACTCTTAAGAGTTCCCCCGGCGGACTGCGGGGAGACTCTTGAGAGTAAGTAAAACAAAAAATCAACTTTTGACATCGAAAAAAAAAAATATATATTTTTATTTTTTTTTATTTTTTATTTTTTTTGGCCCCTGGGCCATGCAAAATCTCAGTCCTCTACCTCCCCTCCTTCCCCACTTTCCTCCTCTCCTTCAGTTATCACCTATTTTCCCTGTTATTCCCTTATTCTGAGGTATATTTTCGTGCTAACATTAGCGAGTTGCAAGCAGGGTGTTGTCATCACTGATGGCAAGCGAGTGCAAGAGAGAGAGAGAGAGTATCGATCGACTGTGTCTCAGTGGCCTTGGGGGAAATTGGCGGGAAAGCAGTTGCCTCACCCATACATTATACAACTCGCGGGCTATATCTCCGATTTTGACCATCCAAACGCTGTTTTCACTCGTTTTATTGTTGTTTCAGGTTAATACCTTTATAATCAACCCATAATAGGCGCATATGGATAATTATTAATGCTATTAATGGTACAATGAATATTTTAGTGACGGAAACACCTCAAATACGTCAGCACAGGGGGAGGTTTTCAATTACCCCCGTGCGCACTTCAGAGGTTAACCTCTGAAGTGCGCACGGGGGTTATTGAAAACCTCCCCCTGTGCTGACGTATTTGAGGTGTTTCCGTCACTAAAATATTCATTGTACCATTAATAGCATTAATAATTATCCATATGCGCCTATTATGGGTTGATTATAAAGGTATTAACCTGAAACAACAATAAAACGAGTGAAAACAGCGTTTGGATGGTCAAAATCGGAGATATAGCCCGCGAGTTGTATAATGTATGGGTGAGGCAAGCTACCTTCCCGCCAATTTTCCCCAAGGCCACTGCGACACAGTCGATCGATACTCTCTCTCTCTCTCTTGCACTCGATTGCCATCAGTGATGACAACACCCTGCTTGCAACTCGCTAATGTTAGCACGAAAATATACCTCAGAATAAGGGAATAATAGGGAAAATAGGTGATAACTGAGGGATAGGAGGAAAGTGGGGAAGGAGGGGAGGTAGAGGACTGAGATTTTGCATGGCCCAGGGGCCAAACAAAAATAAAAAAATAAAAAAATAAAAATAAAATTTTTTTTTTTTTTTCGATGTCAAAAGTTGATTTTTAATTTTACTTACTCAGGAGAGTCTTCCCGCAGTCCGCCGGGGGAACTCTTAAGAGTCTTCCCGCAGCTCCCGGGTTAATTAGACTAGACCCACTTGAAACAAGAAGACAATTACACAGACAATAAATTTAATGTCATATACAATCAGTATAGTCGATGTTATTTCAGTTGATGGTAAATTGAATCCCTCAGCAACTGATTTTTCAACAATTAATGAAAACATATGAAACTACCTGTACTATGTCTCTGTGTCATAATATTGCCAAATTTGCATAGTTAACAATATATTTCGCTTATAAATCTTGGTAATAGCTGAACAAACAAGATGGAACCATGGCAATTTACCGTCAGCTGCAATAAATACAGACTATAACAACTTAGTAGACATAGACAAAGTTATATATTTACACCCTACAAGTATACAATTGACCACTTGCGAGTTTCAGGTTAAGGACGTTGGATGGATATAAAACAGAAATGTAATAATAATGTAGGTTTTTGATGAATAAAAAGTATGTTGAATTGGGTTTATGTATTTATACAGTATATGCACTACAACCGTATTTTAGCTGGTAATTCTTCTAGATATCAACGTATAGCCTTCCAGCTCCAACTTCCTTATAGAACGAAACTCGCAAGTGGTCAATTTAGGAGACGCAGCCACAACCTAAAATACCACACCTATAAAGGAAGCATAAACATAATATATTATTATTTAGAGTTAGACATTCATTTCTTCCCCGCAACATCCAAGAGTGGAATTACCTCCTATCTTATATAGTTAATAATCCCACTCTTTATTCTTTTAGAACTAGTCTATTTCCAGTTAATAGTAAATTGAAGCCCTTAGCAACTGATTTTTCAAGACTTAATTAATGGCAATATATGAAACTAATATGTTTCTGCGTCATATAGATATCAAACATGCATTGATGAACTATTTCGGTAAACAAAAATCTCTGTAATAGCCGAGGAATCATGATGAGGACATGTTAAATTACTCTCAGCTAGAAATAAATAGACTTATAGGATCAATAGTTATTATCTCCCTAATCCTAATCCTTTTCCTGATCCTGTTCCTAATCCATAATGACCCTGCACAACTCCCGCATATGGTGCCACCCGTGAGCGATCCTCTGTGAGTCCCACAACGTAAACTTAAGGGGAGACGAGTCGTTTTTCTAGATCCCCTTCTCCCTCATGTTTAGCCCCATTAGTTGTCTGATGTTTGCCCCATTAGTTTGTCGATTTTAAGACCTTCCGCCCCATTTCCTTGTCAATATTAAGACCTTTCGTGCTATTTAGGTGTCGATTTTTTCCTGGCCAACGATAGTGAGCCTGTAATTTTGGAAGAACCAGCCTTAGGCCGGGACATTTTCCTATCGAAAAAAATATAAATTCATCTAGATGAGGGATCTAATGGATGTGTGTTTAAGTGTGATGGAGTTCTAGGGGCCTATAATTTTGTTTTGACAGCAAGCTAAATTTGTACATTTTTGGATAGAAAAATTTCTCCGGCGAAGCCGGATTTCTCCATACAATGCTGGCTCACTATCGCTCGCCAGGAAGAAACCGACACCTGGATGGGGATAAACGTCTTAAAACAGTTGGCTGAATGGGGCCGAATGGATAGCCTACAAGCCAGAGAAAAAGAGCAGGTGACCCCCCTTAGGTAGGATGGTTCACTTTTTTTAATGTACTGTATTAATTATTTGTCTAGTTTACTCCCTAGGCCTACAGTACAGTATATGCTGAATCGCTACTGCTCGCCATGAAAATATTGACTCTTGGATGGGGGTATACGTCTTAAAACAGTAGGCTGCATGGGGCCGAATGGATACAAGCCAAAGAGAGGGAGAGAAAGAGAAAACAAATGCGAGCCCCCTTAATCGAGTACAGTACCAAAGTCCTCGGGCGCCATCTTGTTTCTGTCTCCCTGTACCCCCTCCGGTGGAAGTCTGTATATAAAGGCACCCCAGACCTCAGTAAAGGCAGTCTTTGTGAGCCAGTGAGGTGCGCCATGTTGGGAATTGTTGATGCCAATTACCAGTGTTAGTGCCTTAGTGGAGATAACGGGAGTGTCGCGTTGTAATTGTTATATTGAACTCGAGGATAACATATTGAGGTAAGAATAAGCCCCATTAATGTCTTAGTATCGTGTAGTGGGCGAGGGAAATTGGCGACTCCCTGCCTGGGTCTGTGAGTGTGGAGGAATTGTTTATCTTTCTCAGTTGATAAAGAAAGCCTGGTATGGAGAGGAAATAGAGATTGATTGGGTTTGAGATAATGGAGGACCCTTTAAGTGTAGGCCTATATTATTGAAATCATTGTAGCCTAGCCTAATTCCTGGAGGTAGGCTGTGTGGGTGGCAGGTTGTTCTCAGTTGTTTCCATCCCTCCTTTGGTTATTTAAATATCCTGATTGGCTAGGCCTATAGCCTAAGCCGCTGTAGGCCTAGTCTACTCATTATAAAAAAATATATATATAGCCTAGGCTAGGACTATAATTAGGCCTAGGCCAAAATCATGACCTTAGACCTAGCTAGCCTAAGCCTAGGCCTCACATAACTAATAAGAGTAAGCAAATGTGCTGTAGGCTAGCCTATAGCCTAGGCCTATTTCCAAAATTCCACACATAGCCTAGCCTATTCCCTAGACCCTAATTTCCCTGTAGGCTAATTCCAATTATCCTTCAGAAGTTCAGTGGGCTAGGCCTAGGCTACATAAGGGCACATAGACCCAGTTATAATTGACATTGTCCTATTTTTGCCTAGGCTAGCCTATGCCTAACAGGATAGGCTAGTCTAATTGTTCATTTTATGATTTAGTCAAGTCAGCCTGTCAGTAGTGACAGGTTAGATAATCAGGCTATTCCAAACTTCCAGTATCTGTCAGATGATCATGATCAGATCTGACTAGCCTACCTGAGAGTTAGGTTTCATTCTAGTTTCGGTTTCACAGCATACTCATAAATTTCTATGGCTACTTTAGAGTTGTCATATACCATACTTAATTGCTATATATGTCCAAAGCGGCGGAAATGCATTATAAGGAATTATACCTAGGCCCATAGATAGATACCTAGGCCCTACTGTAAAAAAAAAAAAAAAAATCTCCCCATATGCGGCCGGTTAGGTTAGGCGGATTTTTTTTATTTTAATACCACAAATTTTCCAAGTGTTTTTTATAAACAAAATTGGTCATTTGCATCAATATATAGTGTTTGTAATTAATTAGAAACCCATTAGGCCTATCGATCGATGTTGAGACACGCTTGCTCCCCGATAGTGATTTGAAAAGACATTAGCCTAACCTAACAACCTTACCTAACCTAATCTAGTATTATGGGTGGGGGCTGCCGCCCCCACACCCCCGCTGGTTGAGTACTAATCCCTTAATAAAAAATAAAAAAATTGGCTGTCGATTATACGAAGGTATATCAATAAAATTTGTGGTATTAAAATAACATTGAACCGGTTAGGCTAATGTCGTTAATGTAGTTTATTATCATTATATTACGTCTTTTACCCAGCAATTTCCCTGATCTTCATAGTTGGTTGGGAAGCTATGCCTTTACAATGGCGCCTCCCTTTTGTCGCTGTGTACGTGAAACTAGAATTTTACCGAGAGTTAGATAACAAGTTAAGTTTACATCAGTATTAGGTAAATCTACAGTTATACTCCCAATACCCCCCCACCACCTCCCCCCTTCAAAACACGCCTTTTAGCGTGTTTTTGGATGGTTCAGCAGACGCGGAAACTGGAAAAAAAAAATTGATAAAAAATTATCACCAACCAGATACAAGTTTTTCAGGTAAATTGTTATTGTTTTTTATTTTTTATTTGATATAGGCCTACAGTGTTGTTTAATACCGAGGACCGTCGCATTTTAGTATTTTTAACATTAGCCTAACCTAACCGAAAAGTAACCCGTCTCCGCGACGGTCTAAACTCCCCCTCACGTTCCCTGTTTATGGGTGCGCGACGGTCTAAACCCTGCTCACGTTCCCTGTGTATGGGTTTGCGAAGGTTTGTAATACTTCAATGTATCTATTTCAAGTCAAATATACATTTCCGCGCATCATCAAACCATACCGTACTAAGTCTACTACTAATAATATTAGCCTAACCCATTAGTTCCAACAGAATAGCGACAAAATAGGGGTAGTAAACTGTAGATTTATCCAGTATTACAGTAAAAGTACCGGTTCAATATTGTTTTAACCCTTCCTACCCGGGCAGTCTTAGCTAATGACGGTCGCCCCTACCCGGGCGATATGGCCGAAAAACGTCTAGGCCTAGGCTACCGTATTTATGTTTATTTTCACTGCTAGAACTTTCCCACTCATCTATAATCGTAGTGCGGTTTTCAATCTGTATTTTGGCATTGAGTAGAGCTCTGTAAGTCAACTGGTTCAGTTGTGATGACGATTTCAGTGGAGCCAATATTGCAGAGATGTTGCCAATATGGGGGCTTTTTAGACACTAATTTCGTCATGACGTCATAACAATAACATTGAGGAGTCTTCTCCTTCTTGATTTCGGAGGTGCGGTGACGAACGCTTGGGTTTGTTGACATACGTCGTACGCACGGCGTTCGGACCAAGCTTAATTAGGCTATTAAGCTCATGCCTTAGATAAGGCATACCGGGTAGCTGCCCTTCTTTCGTGCTGTCCTTACCTAAGGCAGCCCGGGTAGGAAGGGTTAATACCACAAATTTTGTTGATATATTTGAAGATAAATATTGAATCTATATGCTCTAAAGATCATAAGAAAATTTGTTTTAACCCTCGGCAAAACTTAATAAAAAAGTACGGTATGGTACTAAATTGTCTTTTTCGTAACAAGGTTGTCAATACGGTACTTCCAGTTATCGATACCTCTAAAGATCATATGAAAATGTGTTAAACCCTCGGAAAAACCGGAAAATATTAACCCTTCCTACCCGGGCTGCCTTAGGTAAGGACAGCACGAAAGAAGGGCCGCTACCCGGTATGCCTTATCTAAGGCATGAGCTTAATAGCCTAATTAAGCTTGGTCCGAACGCCGTACGTACGACCTATGTCAACAAACCCAAGCGTTCGTCACCGCACCTCCGAAAACAAGAAGGAGAAGACTCCTCAATGTTATTGTTCTGACGTCATGACGAAATTAGTGTCTAAAATGCCCCCATATTGGCAACATCTCTGCAATATTGGCTCCACTGAAATTGTCATCACAACTGAACCAGTTGACTTACAGAGCTCTACTAAATGCCAAAATACAGATTGAAAACCGCACTACGATTATAGATGAGTGGGAAAGTTCTAGCAGTGAAAATAAACATAAATACGGTAGCCTAGGCCTAGACGTTTTTCGGCCATATCGCCCGGGTAGGGGCGACCGTCATTAGCTAAGACAGCCCGGGGAGGAAGGGTTAAGGAAAACCACCCACCAATTATTTTCATTATTTTTGTTTTAGATTTAGTTTATTTGCATAAATATATAGTGATTGACATTAGTTTCAACTTCCGCAAAAATCGTTTTCCCCTTTATCCAACGATCTTAAGACACGGTGCCCGATAGTGGGGAGGGCTATGAAGATCAGGGAAAATGTGGGGTTAAAGACATAAAAAGCCGATATAATGGCTTTTATGATGAAAGTTGGCTCGGGTTTTGTTGTTTTTCAACTTGAGAAAACCCCAAAATGAAAACACCCGAGCCAAGTTTTGGCAAAAGTTGGCTCGGATTTTAATATTTTTCTGCTGCATAAAAGACAGCAAGTGCAAAAAAGAAGTTGGCTTCGGTTTTCTTGTTTTTCAACTTAAGAAAACTCCAAAATGAAAAAAAATAGAGCCAAGTTTTGGCAAAAGTTGGCTGGGATTTTAAGATGTTTCAGCTTCATAAAAGTCAGAAAGTGGCAAAAAAAAGTTGGCTCAGGTTTTCTTGTTTTTCAACTTATGAAACCCCCAAAATGAAAAAAAAAAAATCCAAGTTTTGGCAAAAGTTGTTGGATGATACATGGGATAGAAAATTAACTTACCCAGTAAGCTCATTATCCATTATCCAACAATTAAGCAACATTAAAGATTTTAGCCTAACCTACCAACCTTACCTAACCTAGTATTATGGGTGGGGGTTCCCCCGCTGGTTGGATAGCACATTGGATAGAAAATTAGGTAAATTCCTAGAGTTAATTAGACTGAAAGGCAGGGAGAAAGAGGTCCGCCGAGTCGTGTTGTGTGCCGTCTATGGGGAGGGGAACCCTGGACAAATATTGTTACAGGTTACAGGTTCTGTATCTTAACCTGGGAGCTGCGGGGAGACTCTTAAGAGTTCCCCCGGCGGACTGCGGGAAGACTCTTGAGAGTAAGTAAAATAAAAAATCAACTTTTGACATCGAAAAAAAAAATATTTTTTTTATTTTTATTTTTTTATTTTTTTATTTTTTTTTGGCCCCTGGGCCATGCAAAATCTCAGTCCTCTACCTCCCCTCCTTCCCCACTTTCCTCCTCTCCTTCAGTTATCACCTATTTTCCCTATTATTCCCTTATTCTGAGGTATATTTTCGTGCTAACATTAGCGAGTTGCAAGCAGGGTGTTGTCATCACTGATGGCAAGCGAGTGCAAGAGAGAGAGAGAGAGTATCGATCGACTGTGTCTCAGTGGCCTTGGGGGAAATTGGCGGGAAAGCAGTTTGCCTCACCCATACATTATACAACTCGCGGGCTATATCTCCGATTTTGACCATCCAAACGCTGTTTTCACTCGTTTTATTGTTGTTTCAGGTTAATACCTTTATAATCAACCCATAATAGGCGCATATGGATAATTATTAATGCTATTAATGGTACAATGAATATTTTAGTGACGGAAACACCTCAAATACGTCAGCACAGGGGGACGTTTTCAATTACCCCCATGCGCACTTGTTAGGTTAATAGAATTTTTCGAGGGTTGACACTTATTTTAACATGGAGTATAGGTTATATTACATCCTAAATGAAATTTAAAATATCTGTGAAAATTCTTGGGTTGTTTATATAATAGAAGGTACTGTGAGACACATAATATGTTGAAGGGGGAGTTCTGCCCCCTCTAAACACCCGTCACTTATGTCATCATAATCTGTTGTACTTCATAGGGGGTCCAATTAAGGAGAAAGTGAATTAACAGACGAAATTAGGCCGCAAACTACAATAACATAGCGGGCCGCCGTTTATGGGAGACTTTTTACACATCATTTTCAATGTTAATTTTCTCCCTTAATCGATTTTTCCAAATTATCAAACTTACATAAAAATGAAGTACTTATAGGGATTCCAACATGCATTTCAAAATTGTCATGAAAATTGGTGGGTGTCCTGCTTAATATATACCGAAAAACCAATAGAGAGTGAGAACGGAGAAATGGATAGGCGACGAGCAGGGAGGTTTTAGGAAGGGAAGAGGATGTGTAGATCAGATTTTTACCCTGAATTGTGTTGTGGAGAAGAAACAAAAGGTGTATGTTGCCTTTATGGACTTGGAGAAGGCCTATGACAGAGTGGATAGAGAAGGTTTGTGGAAAGTACTTAGAATATACGGAGTAGATGGCAAGTTGCTGAAAGCAGTGAAGAGCATGTATGAGGGTTCAAAGGCGGCAGTACGTGTGGAGAGTGAGCAGAGCGAGTTCTTTGACCTGAATGTTGGTTTGAAACAGGGGTGTGTGATGTCCCCGTGGCCGTTTACTGTATATATGGATGGAGTCATGAAAGAAATACTATCAAGAGCAGTGGATGTTGGTGTATCGCTGAAAAGGGAGGGAATTGAGTGGAAGCTACCGATACTGCTGTTTGCGGATGATACAGTTCTGATGAGTGATAATGAATGGGAGTTGCAGGGTCTGGTAAATGAGTTTGGAACAGTGTGCGAAAAACGGAATTTGAAGGTAAATACGGAGAAGAGCAAGGTTATGGTCTTCGAAAGGGGTGAAGTCACAGAGTGTGAGGTGAAGCTGAACGGTCAGGCTATGGAGATCGTCAACTTTTTTAAGTATCTGGGCAGTGTGTTGAGTAAAGATGGGACTATGGATGAAGAGGTGCGGGAGAGGTACAACAGGGGAAGAGGTTGTAGGAACGCTAAAAGCAGTAACAAGAAATAGGGTGGTCAGTATGGAAGTGAAGAAGTCCTTGCATGACAGTGTGGTAATCCCGACACTGACTTACGGAAGCGAAGCATGGGCGTTGGTTGAGAGACTCAGACCAAGAGTGAGAGCAGTGGAAATGAATTACTTAAGGAGTGCGTGCGGAGTTACATGGAGGGATAGACAGACTAATGAGGAAGTAAGAAGGAGGTGTGGTGTGGAGGTAGATGTGCTGGAAAGTGTGAAAAGGAACAACTTGAGATGGTTCGGCCATATGGAACGTATGGAAAGCGAGAGAATGACTAAGAGGGTGTACGAGAGCGAGGTGGAGGGACAGAGGGGGAGAGGTAGACCAAATATGAGGTGGAAGGATGGAGTGAGGAACTACATGAACGAAGGCGGTGCTGGTTGGGGGGAGGGGCGTCGACTGACTGGGGACAGAGGTGCATGGGGGCGGTTCATTCGTGGCCACCCCTTCGGGGATCACAGCGTCAGGCAATAGATAGATAGTATGTTGAATTTGTTTTTTTATGTATTAATTACTGTACTGTACTAAAACCGTATTATAGCGAGTTATTCTGCTAAATATCGATGTCTACAGCTCCAACTTCCTTACATAATAAAACTCGCAAGTTGTGAATTGACGATTTATTTTCGATTCAGACTATGTGGTGTACAGTTGAGGACAGGAATTTCTGACACTGACGAACCAGACTGGTTCAAATATCAATCCATCAAGCCATCGTTCATAGAACGAACTCCTTGGATGAGAGAGTGCGCCAAAAACAATAACAACAACAATCTTGTTTTCTATATAAAGGGTTGATGACAAAGTGTCACTGTCCGTACAACTTATTATTTAAGAAGTTTTTATGTGGTGCAAGACGGCATTTCATCTTTGCCACGGGACAGCAGTTGTTATTATTAGGAAAAGCCAAGACTTGGTTTATTGACGGGACTTTTAAAGTAATCAAGTCTCCCATTTACCAACTCTTGTCTAGGCTATACACTCTTTTATCAAATCAGGGGATGACATGAAACAACTCCCATTGTGTTTTTGTGTGATGTCCGGGAAAGGAAGTAAAGATTACAAACCTGTTTTTAGGGCGATACTAGATATGCTTCCAGTGGATTATGCAGTGACTTAATTTGTAGTAGACTACGAAAAAGGGCAACTTTAAGCATTAATCACAATCATAGTGTACAGTATGTGTATATAAGCATTCCAGTTAGGTTGACAACTATATGTATTTAGGCTATAAGCAATTATTAATCAAATTCATACACAAAAATAATGTTTATTTATATCTACTCCTTCGATAAATAAATATATTATATAAACAGAATTATAGCCTACTATGTACCAAACCTAATAACAAGATTAATAAAATTACATTAAATCAAAATAATCATAATAATTTCATATGATAATGATCATGGTCCGAATGGGCCGAGTAAGCCTAGGACGAATATATTGTGGTCCGAATGAGCCTGGGCCGAGTAAGCCTGGGACGAATTAATGTGGTCCGAATCAGCCTGGGCCGAATCAGCCGGCTACCGAGATTTTTAATTAATTACAAACCCTACTGTATATATTGATGCAAATGAACAATTTTGTTTATAAAAAACACTCGGAAAATTTGTGGTATTAAAATAACATTTTTCCCTTAGGCCTAGCCTATGCCAATAAATACCGGGAATGCCGGCTTATTCGGACCATGGCTGATTCGGACCTAGGTCGATTCGGCCCACAACAAGGCTGATTCGGACCATGCCATTGGCTGACTTGGACATCTAATATTTTGTCTGATGGCGTAATGGTTTCAATCTGATAAGTGATAAGACACCATTACAGGTTTGGCGGGAAATTTTAAGGCAAGAATGTACGGTAGTTACCGGGTGTACCGCCCGTCTTGTTTACACTACCGGACGCTCACCATCATGTTCCCGTCTATTTTGACTGCCTTTGGATACAAAAATACAGGTATAATATTATTCTAGATCCGGTTTCACAGAACGCTCATCAATTTATATAGGCTAGGCTAGGTTCTATACATTCGTTATACCCTCATAGGCCTATACCATACTTCATTCGTATATCGGTCAGTAGCGGTGCAAATGTAATTCCCTGCTGGCAATATATATGATGATGACAATATGTCATGGGGGGGGTGAGGGGGGCAAAGCCCCCCGTCAACATATTATTGTATCCAATGGCATTCAAAATAGACGGGAACATGATTGCAAACGTCCGACGCCTCACCCGCCGCCGCCGCCGTCATGTTTACATTTGTCGATCGCCGTGGTTAAGTTCGCGTCTATTTTCATGGCAATTTTTTTGGTTATTGCCCCCTGCTGGCAATATACAGTATGATGATGACAATATGTCATGGGGGGGGTAAAGCCCCCCTCAACATAATATTGTATCCAAAGGCAGTCAAAATAGACAGGAACTTGATGGCAAGCGTCCCAACGCCGGTCCACGTAGTGTACACAAGGGTGGCGATACGCCCGCACTCAACAATCTTGTCCATTTTGGGTAAATTGATACGGTGTGGCAGTCACGAGTTTTAGCATGTGTTTTTTGTTTTTTTTATGCATTTTTTTCTTTGATATACCGGTACAGTGTTGTTTTATACCAAGGACTGTCGCAAATGAGTATTTACCCATTATTCAACCCATCTAAAAACACGGCCCCCACTAGTGGGGAGGGCTATGAAGATCAGGGAAATTGTGGGGTAAAAGGGGAAAAATAGGGGTAATATGGGAAGAACTCTGAAAATAAAATATAGAAAAGTAAGAAAACGTTAAAATGTGAAAATCCGAGCCAAGTTTTGGCAAAGTTGGCTCGGATTTGGGTATTTTTCAGAGTACAAAAACCCCAAAATTGGGAACAAAAAGTTGGCTCGGCTTTTGGCATATTTCAATGTAAAAAAAAACAGTACAGTAATTGAATTTTGAGAGTTGGCTCGAGTTTTCATGTTTTTTTAAACCCATTAAACCCCAAAATTTTAAAACTTGGCTCGGGTTTAGCGAGTTTTTGAAGTAAAAAAACACAGTAACCTAACCTAGAATGTTGGATACAAGAATAACCCTTACCTACCAGCTAGTATGTGTCCCTAGTTTATCCCATACCTACCAGCTGATATCTTGTCATGAACCTAACTAAGAAACCTAACCTAACCTAACCTAGAAGTAATACGTGGATAGAAACTAACCTTGACGTTCATAAACAAAGTGACAGTGGCTTTGTGCAGTGGGGACTCTGAAAATTTTATAGGGGAGGAAAAATAAAATGTACGCAATTACCAAAGCAGCACTGGATCGCGCAACTGTAAGGTCCCCCGAGTAAGGTAGGAGGGGAAAAAAAAAAATCTATAAAGCAGAAATCCCGTAAAACAGGACATGTCATTATGCAGACAAGACTGTGTTTTACCCTATATCTCCCTTATAATACATTTGCGAAGGGAAGGACATATATTTCTTACAGTTTCTTACAGTAGATCCTCTGGAAAAAGGCAAACTATGCCTGTGTATCCAGCTCAGTACCAGTACTTGCACTGCTGCGGTCGTTCACGGTGTTGGCGGCGGCGGTAGCAGACGCAAAAATTTTACTATTCTGTATTTTTGTTTTATAATCAAACTTCAAATCTTGTCTTCCCCATGCTTTATCAAGATTACTTTCAAACTCCCTTATTGATTCGGAATCAACTACATACTGATATATAGGACTGAAGACTATTATATAACATACCTATAGGCTACACAAACATCGATGGGGCTTGTAACTGTCACACCTTACCTTACCTTTGGATGTGTTCGCTGCTCTTCTAGCGGCACCAAGGAGCGCGACGCCCCTCGTTATGGGTGGTGATTTGGTGCAGTAGACTGTTTGAAGCGACAACTCGCTCCCTTGCGAGGATGGGCTCGTCTGGCCCTTTTTGCAGTTCGACATCTAGGGCTCTCTTGAAGTTGTCTAACGAGATGTCCCTCATGTCTCTTACTCGCCGTGGGAGTTTGTTGAAGAGACGTGGGCCTCTGTGTGATAACCAGCCCTCTCGCAGAGAGCCCATAGCACCCCTGTTATTCATCCGGGGGATTTTGCATTCCCAGCCTCTCCTATCACTGAATTTCATGACTATCGGAGTACTGTATGTAGGTTTGGTATTAAACCCTCTGCGATTTTCCACGTGTATATTATTAGGTAACGTTCTCTTCTACGTTCCAGTGAGTATAGATTCAGTGCTCTTAAACGCTCCCTATAGTGTAGATGTTTTATCGAACTTATATGCGAAGTGAAATTTCTTTGTACACTCTCTACGTCATTTATTTCACCTGCTTTGTATGGGGATGTTAATACGCTACAGTATTCAAGCCGCGGTAGCACTAGAGATTTGAAGAGCGTTATCATAGGCAATTCACCGCGTGTTTTAAAAGTACGCATAATCCAACCCGTTAGACGTTTCGCAGCCGCCACTTTGACCTGGTTATGTACTTTGAAACCCATATTTTCAGACATTAATACCCCAAGGTCTTTCACACTGTCTTTCTGTTCTATTATGTGGTTAGATTCTGTTAAGTAATTTGTAATTTCTTTAACACCATTATTATCTCTGTACCGTATTAATTGAAATTTTTCCTCATTGAATTGCATGTTGTTTTCCTTGGTCCACTGGAACATCGAACTGGCCTTATCGAAGGCCTTCATAAAATCGCAATATACCACGTCTATTACATCACCATCCTCTAGAATTTGCATCCAATCATCTACCACCTTAACCCGGGAACTGCAGGAAGACTCTTAAGAGTTCCCCCGGCGGACTGCGGGAAGACTCTTAAGAGTCGGGGGGGGGGGGGGTGGGGGGGGAATTAACCCTTCGTTCCCGGAAGGGCTCTTGAACGCCCATAAAAAAGTATACCAGAGCTGCCCGGAAGGGCTCTTTAACGCCCAGTGGTTGAAAGCCTGTGAGCTTGGTGTGTGAGGCGTCGGTCCGACGCATGTAAACAACAGCCGGCTGGACCGACGCCCCGCATCTCCGGCCACAAGAAGGAGAGCGTCGCTTGTTCGTGTGTGCATGTATGTTGTTGTTAAGTATCGAAAAGTAGTGTAAAGTGGCTGTTTTGCCATAAAGTTATCTCCAATGAAATCATCATCACAACTGAACCAGTTGACTTAGAGAGCTCTACTTAACACCATTCTACAGGTAAGAAACACAGCTACGCTTGGGGATGCGCGGAAGCAGTCAGAATAACAAAGATACGGTAGCCTAGGCTAGACGTTTTTCGGCCAAAACACCCGGATTTCGGGGAATATATATATAATACAGTCAGGCCCCCCAATTCGCGAGAATAGGGGTGACAGGAGGCATCGCGTATTGTGAATTCGTGTATTGTGGAACTAACTTTAAATGGGAATACAGTCGACCCTCGCAAATCCGGACTTCACCAATCCGGACTTTCAACAATCCGGACACAATCCGGAGTCCGGTCCGATCGTCCGGTAGTGCGTACCGTAACGCATACTTGTCCGAATACTTAAAATTTTGTCCGGTAGGTCAAATATACGTCTCCGATATACGTAAGACCAAGGACAAGTTAACCCTTCGACCCCGGGTGGTACACGTGTGTACCATTTTTTTTTGGCCCGAGGAACCCGGGTGGTACACCACTGTACCATTGCTTGCGTGAGTGCTTTTCGAATGGCGCGCGTAAAAATTTCGCTCCGTGGTCACCAGGCGTCGCTAGGCGACGCCACCAGACAGCATGTACGCCACCAAAACAGTCTCTACCCTGCCGCCAACATGGATACTAGCCCAAAAAGTTATTCCCTTGTGTCCGATTCTACGCTCCCTTCGACGCCTGCCCATGTTCGTCGCGCCCTAACGCAAAGGCACGTACAAGATGCGTTGACTCCCGGAGGTATTGAGATAGCTTTGAGGAGTTATGAACGTGGTGAAGGCCAAAATAGTGTTGATGAGTTGGGTAGTGATAGCTCCGAGTCTTATCAGTCTCACTATAGTGAAGATTTTGACGATCTAGACGAAATCCATGAAAGATACGCCTTTTTTAGTGGATTTGACCATGACCATGAAAGTGATGATAGTGAGGCTGAGCGGGAGGCTGAGGTTGACCCGCCATTGTCTTCCTTATCTACCCACGCCACCCAAGTTGCCCCAGGCTCCCGCCATTCTTCCCCACCACCACCAGCACTCCCTAGGGTTGAGGACCCCCACTTTCGGCCTATTTACCCACTCCTTCCCCACCTCGCCGACCTACACGCCGCCCACGCATCATTCGTTCCCCGCGAGATTATGAGGGGGGCTCTGAAGAAGAAGGGCACCTCACAGATGACTCTGGCCATGATTACCTGGGTCCACCGTCAGGGCAAGATGACGGCTCTGACGACAACGACGATGACGACGACTTTATGGACATCGACGACCCTCAACCCAGACGCTTTGCCCAGGGCCGTCGTGCTCCTGGCCGCCCTGGCCGCCGGGCTGGCCGCCGGGCTGGGCCTGGGCGCCGTCGCGCTCCTGGCCGCCCTAGGGTGCGCGCCGCCAAAGTTCGTGGGCGTGCTGCCCCCGCTCTAGCTCCACAGAGGGCAGTGGCACAACCTGGGCGCCCCGTTCAGGACCGCCTGCAGTGTGCACAGTATCTAAATGTGCACAAGCTCTGTTACCTGCCTCTGGAACGAGATGGAGTCACCATTAGCAGAAGGCGGTGCCATGTCTGCTGGAACAGCCAGGTGAGGCCGAGGAAGCACAAAAAGACCACCATGCAGTGTGTGGAGTGCCAGGTGTCACTATGTACTATACCGTGCTTTGCTGAATACCACAGCAAGCAGGAGTACTAACTAATAATCATAGTGAAAGTACCAAAGACTGACAATATGTATGTATATAGGCAACAAGTGGAAATAAAACAATGTACAGGTGTATTGTGATAAAAAAATCATGTATTATGAAAACATATATAAATAAGTGAAAAAAGACACAATAAATTGTATATAAAACGTTTACATAGCATATAACTAAGTGAAAGTGACACATGACATAATATTAGATGGCCAAAGTATAATAAACACCTGTGATAACGAATAATCAGTGCCTAATATAACAATAACCTACCTCAATTACTCATAAAAACTACGGTATCGAGTGAAAATGTGAAATATTTGTTACAATCATAGCCTAATAAACATATTTTATATAATTGGACTCCAAATAACTATAATAACATCACTATCAATACATAAAATCGCCTCCGGGAGGTAAAAGGTTTTGCGCGACGAGTGGCTAAGAAAACAGTAGGTTAGCCGAGCCGGGGGCCTGGGCAAAGGCGACGCATCCGAACGCGGGATGATTTTCACGCATAAAAATCACTCCACTTCCCGCGCTCACCATTATGCAATCACTTGGGCTAGAGACCTCTACTCAACGGCATTCTACACATGAAGGTTTGTGCTACATTTTTCTGTTTTTTTTATAACTTTGTGTAATGTATTTCAGGAGTAACATGTGAATCAACAGGGACCAAAATTCCTGAAAACCCCCGGACACAAAGTACAGTCACGATATTCCCTAGCCGGGGTCGGAGGGTTAAAGAACTATGCTGCTAAATTTTGTGTCGAAGGCAATAAATCTAAAACTGGCAAAGCAAGACCAAGGAAAAATATGACCACAGCTGATCATTCCCAGCTAGATGCAGCTGTACTGAAGTGGTTTCTTCAGGAGAGGTCTAGTGGCGTGAATGTTTGTGGAGGAAGAGAACCTAACCCTCTCTCAAGTATATAACGCCGATGAGACTGGATTTTACTGGCGTTCTATGCCCAAAAATACCCAGGTACACTATTTTCTGAATCCGGACTTTTCCTGAATTCGGACAAGGCCCAGTCTCTTTTAGTCCGAATTTGCGAGGGTCGACTGTAATTAGATTGGGTGACGTCTCTCAATTATGGCCTATTTTCAAAAATGTTGGCCTTATTTTCGACATTTTTGGCTCTACAGTACAGTCTATATCTTATATATAATAAGAACAATGAATAAAAATATGAAACCTTAC